>CAUYQV010087671.1:0-60992 GCA_963574575.1 Galagoides demidoff | reverse complement strand
TTTGTCTGTCTTTGTACTAGATTCTCTACTTAATTTTCAGAACTGTCCTCATGGTGGGTATGATTGCCTCCTGCCCAGCTCCACTCTGCATCCTGCTACCCCAGCTTCTCCATACTGAGGGGGGGGCGGGCACACTGAGATGCAGAGGCTCAGTCATTTCTCCAGGGCCATGCAGATAATGGTAGATAAGAGGGTGGAATTCAAACTCTGTCTAACCTCCAAGCTCAAACTCTTTCCATCATCTGTGTCTCTCGAGATGTTCATTAAAAACACTTTATGAAGGGAAGTGGGATGGCACCCATTTCTTTGATCTCCTCACTGAGGAATCTGTTTAAGTGCAAGTATCATGGTTCTTTGTGTGGCCAAGCGTTAAAGTGACCTAATCCCTTCCCTGGACACTTTCCATGCAGGACACTCAAAACTTCTCCATGTGGGGTGGTGCCTGTGGCTCAGTGAGCAGGGCATCAGCTCCATATACTGAGGGTGGTGAGTTCGAACCTGGTCCCAGCCAAACTGCAACAAAAAAATAGCCAGACGTTGTGGTGGGCACCTGTAGTCCCAGCTACTTGGGAGGCTGAGGCAAGAGAATTGCCTAAGCCCAAGAGCTAGAGGTTGCTGTGAGCTTGGATGCCACAGCACTCTACCGAGGGCAACAAAGTGAGACTCTGTCTCAAAAACAAACAAACAAACGAAACTCCCCCATGTGTTTCTCTGTTGCTAATTTGGATTAAAAGTTCAGAATCTGCTTTAGCATGTTGCATCACACGCTTTGGTATAAGGATGATTATTCTGTAATAAACAAAAGGATCACATCCTCTCAGGAAGAACAGGCAGCAGGGGTAGATCAATTCCTTAAAAAGATTTCCTCTTTATTATTGTCAAGGGGCCAGATCTAAGATGGCCTGGCATACAGATAATAAAGGTGAAATACAGGATACTTTGCAGATAACTACTACCCACTTTCTTTTTCCTGACAGTTATGGAGGGAAGGGAAAACCACAGATGTCTGATAAGACCCAGAGACATCCTTTCATTATGTGTCTCGAGAGATAGGAACAAGTGACAGCAGAGAAGAAAGAGACACAGGAAAAATTTAGGAGGATAAAGAAGAAAACCAAACACTCCAGTGTTATATAGGAGGTTTCTGATTACTGCACATCTGTGGACAATATTTGAGATTTATTTCTTTTCTCTGGGGTTTCCTTGCTGGGCTAAAGTTGATGTCTGGAGCTATGTGTAGCTTCTGTGAAAGGATCCCTTGGCAAATTAAATCCCACAGTTTTGTCTCCGTTCATAATGCATGCTTTATACATCTCTGCAAATAACCGTTGGAATTTAAACTAGAAAGTGACAAAATAGACCAGGCTCCAGATCTAAACAAAACAGAAACATTTGACTAGTCTAAAGTCGTCCCTGGTCACTTTCCCTTTAACATTAATTTTTTTCCCCATTGATATGGTTCTTTTTCTTTGATAATGTTTAAGATTACCAGAAGAGAAGAATGAAAACAGATGCTACGGCACAATTTCTCAAGATAAGTCTCTATCCTAGCATCTATATGAAAATCGGAAGACGATCACTAAAAAAATTTAAAAGAGAAAAAGAAAAAGGGGAAAAAAAAAAACCCCAAACTACTCTCCCTTCCCTCCCCACGCTGTCCTAGCCTTGAGAACACAGTAAAAATCTTTATGAGTGACCACAGCAATTGTGGGCATAGATTCAGCTTTTCAACACAAATATTTCAAGGTCTAAGGTTAATGTTCCTATAAATACAATTCCAATTCTTAAAGTTCTCCAAAGACTTCATCCTGTTAAGCAGAACTAAGACACTTCAGCATTGAGATCACTCACTCAGAATCACGCCGAAAACCATAAGCCAGGAGCCAAGCTGCTCATAATTGTGACCAACTTCTCAGTCAGTTTGGAGACTTGCAAATCATCTAGATTCACTTTACATTCAGGTAAAAACTTGGTTTTATTCTTCCGTATTTGTTTGTAAATGATCGGTATACTGTTAGAAAGAAAAATAGGGTACAGATTACAAAGAGATCCTGAAACAGAGGACATAGACATAAATGTTTTAAAAATGTAAACATAACAAAGTAAATAAAGAGAAAAAGGAAAACAATTTTCCATAATCTCACCTGTCTTAATATTACCATTTGTAGCATTTTAGTTTTACCTTTTCTTTTTTCTTTGACTCTTTGCTTTTTAGTAAAATGATCATATTCATTTTGTGATATAATTTGTACCTTATATTTTAAAATTGAACAACCTATAAGCATTCACATAGTTTCTACACGATCTTAGCAATCCATTTAGTGGGTCTATTGTAATTGATTATTCACATGACTGCTAATGCACCCGGTGTCTCAACTTGGGCATGTGTGTGTCTGTAGAATCTCTTTATGCTACTGTCTTCTTGTTTTTCTTCCCCTTTCCTATTTTCTTTTATCCCAATCCCACCATTATTCCCCTCCCCGACATAGGGAACAACTCTAAAGTTTTTAACATGTTTACTTTTGTTGTGAGGTTCTTACAAAAATGTGCAGTCTTGTTTTGCGTGCATGCATTTAAATTTTACATGAATTTAATTTATACAAATTCTGTTTCTTCCTTTCTTCGCTGAGCACCAAGGTTAAGATCCATCCACGTAGCTAAGGGGATATCCCCGTCACTGCTTCTAACCCCAGTACACATTCCACAACCTGCCATGTGAGCTATGCACTTGCCCAGCCCTGGGATCCCAGATGACCTCCAACTACCCACTGCTGCTACTAACCACATCTTTACATAGGTCCCTTTTTGGAACATGCTTGTACATGCCTATTTTGGGATCTGTTTGGGAATTTCTTGGGGATTTATATCCACAGTGACATTACAGGATCATAGAGATCATATATTCTTATTTTGTGTAAGAACAGCCAAGTTGTTCCCAGAAATGCTATAGCATTTTACATTCTTACCACTAGTGCATGAAAATTTTACATCTCCATATGCTTCCAATGCTTGGAGTCAACCCACTTACTAATTTTTGGCTATCTCATAGATGTAAAGTGATCTTATTCCTGGTTAAATTATCAATCTCTGATTACTAATATATCTGAGTGTCTTTTATTTGCCTTTGGGAATTCCTCTTCTGCCTGTTCACAGCTTTCTCCCATTTTTCTTTTGGGGCTGTCCTTTTCTTTTGATTTTCAGGACTTCCCTGAGTATTCCAGATATCTCTTGTTAGTTTTGGACATTGAAAGTAACTTTTCCTAGTCTGTGATCTTGCTTTAATCTTTGCCCATAGTGTCTTTCATGGACTAAAAATCCTCACTTTTGATGTAATTAAATTTACTCATTTTAATTTTAGTGATTTGTGCCACCAAAGTTTCTTTTAGAAAAGTTGTTTCCTTCTCATAGGCTGTAAGTACAATATCCTATGCTTTATTGTGTTGACTTTATAATTTCATATTTCACTACTAGATTTTAATTTATGTGGAGTTCACTTTTAAATGTGGTGATAGGTAGGAATATGATTTTTCCCCTATGTATTAAGCAAGATTTTTCAACTGTATTCATTCAAATAATCTCTCCTATCCAAATTGATGTGTGGAATCACCTTTGTCATATATTAGATTCTCACATATACATGAATCTATCTCCATCTCATTAGTCTATTTGTCTGCTCTTATAATAGCATCTCATTTAATTTCTTTCTTCCTCTGGCTCCGTAATGGGTCTAATGATGTAAACCCTTCTTTTTCATGGTTGGTTTAGCTAATCATGGTTTGTGTCCCTATTTATATGTAAAATTTTAGATTCTTAAAAAAAAACCAATTCTGTAAGGACCTCTGATTGGGATTACTTTGAGTTATATAGTAATTTAGGAGCAATTGACATTTTCATAATATTAAATAAATATCTAAGAACATGAGAGCCATTCCATTTATACATTTGTGATATATGCATAGTATACATACTTTATTGGCATTTTAAAAGTTTCTCCATTTAAAAAATTTTTTTTTCTCCATTTTAAAGTTTTCTCTTGTTTATTCTTTGTTAATTCCTGGATATATTATGGCTTTTTTTTCTATTGCAAATAAAATCTTTTAAAATATATATATTTTTAGTTACTGGTGTCTCCTAATCTAGCAACCTTGCTGAACTCTCTTATTACTTTGTTGGTTATTTTTAATAAAAATATTTATTTCATCAGTGCCTTTACATTTAGCTGCACAGATTTACTCAAAATTTTATCATGTTTTAAATTTTCTATTATGTCAGCAGTGATTTTGTCCTATACATTTGCTATATTTTGCTCACTGATTTAGTGCTTTTGCTAAGTGGATGATTATAGCATCTACAAATGACTGATTCATCTCTTTCCTTCTAATGCTTCCATCTCTGGTATTATGTAAGATAATATTGGTAAGAGTGGCCATTCTAGTCTTGTTTCTGATCTTAAAGGAAACCAGTCAAAAGTTTCTTCATTGAATATACATTTTGGTGTAAGTTTTTGTTATCTAACTTAAGTGAAGTTAAGGGAGTACTCTTCTATTCCTAGTTTGCTAAGAATTATTTCAAAAACAATAAATAGGACTTCTTAGTGCTTAGAACAGACTATGTTCTCACACTGACTGTATATAGAGAGAAGACAAGGTAGACTTAACTCATGTGCATCCCAGCCCGGGTCCCATGCCTAGTCTGAATCATGAATGGGGGAACGTGGAGTTGGGGAAAAAAAAAAACATGAACAGGTATTGTTTTCATCATGTAATTTTTAGGCACAAATTTTGATAATCATCTGATTTTTCTCCTTTAATCTGTGAATGTGATGAATTACACTGATAGATATTCTAAGGATGAATCATCTTTGTGATCCTGATACATACCCTACTGGAGCATAATGTACATGATGTATTTGCTGGATTTTGTTCAATTATTATTTTATCTATCTGTCTATCTTCATAAGTGAAGTGGACATGTGATTTTTCTTTCTTTTTTTTTTGAGACAGAGTCTAACTCTGTCACCCTGGGTAGAGTGCTGTGGAGTCACAGCTTGCAGCAACCTCAGACTCTTGGGCTTAAGTGAGTCTCTTGCCTCAGCCTCCCAAGTAGCTGCGACTACAGGCACCTGCCACAACACCTGGCTATTTTTGTTGTTGTCATTATTGTTTAGCAGGCCGCAGCCAGGTTGGAACCCACAAGTCTGGGTGCAAGTGGCCAAGCCACTTCCTGGGTTTTTTAATCCAGGGGAATTCAGCCAAGAAGAGTCAACTCAGACTAGAGAATGCATTACCCCAAGATGGGTTCAGGAAACTAGTAGGAAAGAGGAAATTGTTTCATTTCTGATCTATATGTTTACTGCAATAATAATATTATCATTACTTTATTTTACTGACTAAAACATTCAGTATAAAGCTGAATAGAATAGAAGTGGTGTGAGCAGATAGCATTTATTATTTCATCACTAAGTATGAAATAAGTTCTACGTTTTTTGTAGCTGTCCTTTATCAGGTTGGGAAAGTTCCCTTTAATTCATAATTTGATAAGACTTTTCTTCATGCATGGATATTCAGTGCTCTTAAGTGTTGTTTTCTGATCTATTGTGGTGATCATATGGTTTTCTTATTTATTTGGTTTGATACAATGATTTTGTTGATTTTTGGATGTTCTATTAACTTTGCACTCCTGGAATAAATCCTTTGTGATGATATATTATCCTTTTTATATATTACTGAGTTTAATTTACTAATATTTTGCTAAGAATTTTTGCATCTTTATTAATAAGGGATACATTTTACTTTTTTAATGTTTTTTGCTTGGTTTTGATATCAATCAGTGTAATTCTTGTTTCATACAGTGAGTTGGAAAATGTTCCTTTTTTCTTTATTTTCTTTGTGTAAAATTGATATTATTCTTGCCTTAAAAGTTTAATAAAAATTATCAGTGAAGGCATCTAGACTTAGATTTTTTTTTTGAGGGAGAACTTTATATTACAAATACAATTTTTGAAGTTAGTATATAGCTGTGCAGAATTTTTTGTGTGACATCCCTGATAATCTTTGTCTTTCACATTTTCAAAATTACTGGTTTAAAATTCTTTATAACATTTTCTTATTCATTTCATAGCTGTAGGACCTGTAGTGATGTTCTCTTTTTCATTTCTGATATTGATAATGTGTCTTATCCTTTTTTTAATCAACCTAGCCAGAATTTTATCATTTTATTGACATTTTCAAAGAACTAGCTTTTGGTTTTATTGATTTATTTCTTCTATTTGTTTGCTTTCCATTTGAATGATTCTTATTTATCTTTATTTTTTTCCTTCCATTTACTTTGGTTTAATTTGCTTTTTCTTTTCTAGATTACTTGATCTTAGCCAAAAGGCTGAGAAGGGCTATTTCTAGATTCTTAAAGCAGAAGCTTAGATCATGAAGATTAGACTAAAATAATCATCTAAAGCTCTATATTCATCTCTAAACGCTGTGTTAACTTCAACTTCCAAAACTAATATTTTAGATTTTCATTTTCATACAGTTTGAAGTATTTCCTAATTTCTTCTGTGATTATTCCTTTGTCCCATGGATTATTTAGATGTGCGCTGTTTAATTTCAACATGTTTGATAATTTTTAAAGATATAATTTGTACTGATTTGTAATGTAATTCTACAGTAGTCAAAGAACATACGATGTATAATTTTATATTTAGCACAAAGTGTTTTGGTGAATGTCCTATGTCCCCTTAAAAAGAATTTGTATTCTATACTTATTAGGTGAAATTTGTTATAAATACCCATTGAGTATGGGTTGTGAGTGCTATTCTCTATTTGTCTGATCTTGGTCTCCCAGTCCATCAATTACTGAGAGTGATTATTTATTGTTAGTTAAAAGAACGAACTATACTTATTTTTCCCCTACTTCTTCCAGCAGTTATTTTAATTTTCAATGTGTTCTTGGGTTCTATGGTGACTGATTGCAAATGCATTTAGAACTGTTAGGTCTTCCTGATTAATGGGCTCTGTTATTATTAAATACTTCATCTTTTGTTATTGTGATGTTCCCTGTCTTTAATTCTTTGTCTGATATTAGTAGTGCCATGCCAGTTGTTCTGTAATTTATAATTTATGGCTAAAGTATGGTATATCTTTTTCTGTTTACTTTTTAAAAATTTAAATTTAAAAACAATTTTTTTTCTTGATGCAATCATTGTACACGTTTATGGGATACATGGTGCTATGTATCTCAGATCAAGGTGATCAATGTAACCATCACCTCAAAAATTTATTATTTCTTTTAACTTCCTCTCTTCGAACTATTTGAAAATGTAAATTAGTCACCCTGCAGTATTATAAAACACTAGAACATATTCTATCTAGATGCAATTTTATAAAACCTATGGAATACTTCAAAACTTTGTACTTTATTTGTTAACTTTTTAATCTATCAATGCCTTTACTCCTTTTATATTTAAAGTGAAGCTCTTATAAATAGCAAACAGTTGGGTCTTGCTGAAACAGAAAGGCAAGATTTCTTTATTTTCCAATAACTTGTAGTCTTTAGGCTGTAGGGCTCCTAAGATCAATATTTTTATTTCTGTGAGGGCAGCATACATTCATTTCACTACACATCGAGCATTTCCAAAGAGGCCATTATTTCACACAGAGTCCCCCATACTCTATTACAATGAATTCTCCACCAAGAGACATAAAGTTCCCAGAAAATTGCAAACCCCTCTTTTAACCTGCATGATTTCTAGAAGTTAGAATGAAAATATTTTTTTAAAGAAAAAAAATCATCCCATAACATAAAGTAGTAAAGATCTGACAGCTCTTCAGGTAATCAATTTCTATGAATTACACTAATTATAAAACCAAGGAAACCTCCCAAACCTCAGGAACTCAAAAGTTGTGTGTAAGCTATAATTTGCATTAAAAATAGTTAGTTATCTCATGATACAAATCCTGAGACCATATGCCAACTTTTATGCAAGCGGTGTGGTTTATTATACACACAGTGTGTGTGCTATCCTATAAAGAACCTAGTAGTTCTCGACCTAACATGGAAATATGGTTTTTAAAATTCACAGTTGTAAAAAATGCAGACTGACCTTTTTGAAGGTGTCTGCTGAATGATTTATTAGAACACTAAAATTTGGGCTTCACATACTGTCATAATTCCTGTGTACAAAACCTTCCCTGAATTGTACTACAGTTTCTAAATGCAATAGGTTCTCTCTCTGCCACCCTGTCTTTGAAATGTGAAGAAGGTTTTGTTGTTGTCTTCCAACTGTGTGTTTTCATGCCCCTTTTATTCAGTCTGCTCTCTGAAGTTGAACAGGAAAAGGTCATATTAATGTACCACTTGCTAGAACAATACCCTGTGTTCCTCCAGGTAGCTGAAAATCTAGATCATGAATCTCGATGGAAAAAGATGTCATTCCCTAAATATGTGAGATGGCCGTAAGCTGAGAGATCTATTATTTTGGCCTTATTTGTCAGACATAGAGGAGCAGGGCTGGTCTCCTGGGACCCCGGAACTCCCAGCTGAAGTCTCCTTCTGCAAAGAAGACTCACGGGAAGCTGGCCCGGAGGATGTTTACGTTCCAGTGATGTTGCCAAAAGAACATCCCGTAAAAGTGAAAGACAAAGAGGCATTATTTAAACTGTTCATGGGGAAAATCCCAGCAATCAATACCCCCTACAACTCTAATCTTTTCAATGGGTTTTGCCAAGAAATGCGGATAGAAGATCGATTTTGATTATGTTTTTAGTTTAGGAGTGAACCATTCTTTAATTCTACTCTGTGGAATTTCATCTCTTAGGTATTTGGTAAGAATACAAATCAGAGGTCAGAACTGAAAAGCTGGGCCGAGAATAATTTCTTCGTTCATCTGGTATAATGCCAGCCTCCCAAACATTTAAGCATTTTTGGATAATGCTACAGAATGTGCAGCATAAAATTTTAAAGCTCGTTTTCTATGAAGATGATTGCACACGATACCAAATAACTACAATTTATGGTTCTCTGGGAAAGCGGGAGGAATCAAATTATTCATAAGGTTGGTTTTAACATGGTTATCAATGAACTGTAGGGAACTGACAGGTAAAAATGCTGCCCGTCAACAGCAAATAAGTAATGTGACCTTAAGGTCCTTTGCACGCTGTACACCTCCTATCTCTTACACTCTAAACTAGAAAGTCCATGAGAATATACAGTCCCATAACTTACTTACATTTAGGGAAATATGCTCTTTGACATCATTTGCACTTGCAAATGTACAGGGGAATATTTATCATGGAGTTAAAGTTAGGGTGGAAGAAATCTGAAACATTAAATTGATGATGGAAAAATACATGTTGAAAAAAATTAAAGTTATATTTTGAAGAAAGATTATATTGATTTTGCTTTTCATTACAAAACATTGGATGTAACAGTTGGGATTTAGATAAACTTTCAACATTTTTTTTGTGTGTGTGTCTGTTAATTTCCTACTCTTTCCAAAGCAGGTGTGGTGGGGAGAGGCAGTGACCTTCTATATTACTGTGTTCCCCCAGTCAGGAGTTTCTTCTAGAATATTCCAGATTCCACAGAACTTTCCATGTGCTTCACGCTTCTCTCCTCATGAAGCAGCCAATACAACTATTCCTGCTAAGAATGGATGGAAGCCCCTCCCTGTAAGGAGAATTCCCCCATGCTGACCAAGTCCTCTTATGGCACCTTGACCCTGGGGGAGGCAGTTCCAGAGCCTTCACAATCTCTCTCTCCAGGCTAAGGAGTTACTTCTCACCTTTCCTCTTAGAAAATACAGTAAAGTGACAAAAATGCCTCCTTACCTTGCTTGGACCATTGCTCCCTTGGAAAACCAGATGTAAGCCAGGGACCCTGTTTCTCTCTCTGAAGTAAATGTGCGTGCACACGTGCCCCTAACAGCAGAGGGCCATCTCGGGCATGAAGGACAGTAGGCTGAGAACCTGGGCTGCCAGGTTGTCCTGGGGGGCATCAGAGGCTGCTGGCTAACATGGGGCTTATAGATGTGAGAGGGGAGGGTCAGCTGGAAAGCCTTCAGCACAGGAAGGAATGGGGACATTCGTTTTTGTTTTGATTCTTTTCATTCAAGTGATTGACACTAGATTGTTTCCTTTGAAACCCGAATGCCAGCTAACTCTGGGGGCTGTGGGTTTGGTGCAGGGTTTTTCTGGCAGTTGTGCACTCTGGGGTGCCTACTTTCCCTAAAGTGCCAGCAGGGCAGGCATCACACACTCACCTGGCAGGAGACTCCGTGACCATTAGCTCTCGCCCTTCTTCTACCCACCCCACCTGCTTCCTGGTCCCATCCCTGGGGGAGCCATGGATGTCTCATCAACACAGCATCTTCCACTTCAGGAGTAACCACCAGCCCGTGCCACGTGATAGCCAGCAAAGGGGTGATGCTGTTCTCACTTTGGGTAAACAAGGAAAGCAAGACTCTGAGGAGACGGGGACTTGCTCTGGGTCACAGGGGTGGGGATGTCTATGTCCCAGATGGCTGACTCCCTGCTGCCCCACTCAGCAATACGTCCTCCATCTACACAGAGAACCATAATCTCATCCAAAGAGGTTGAGAAATGCGTTTCTCCTGGCCTTTCCACCCTCCCTTGTCTAAGGTGGTGTGTTGGCACTACAGGTGTGAAACCCCGGGTAGGAATCCTTTGCCTGGAATCGGGGCTGACCAGAGGAGAGGCGAGATGGTCACAAAAGGAGGGAGCTGGCCTGTCTCCTGCGGGAGGCTGTTTGCTCCACTCAGCTTTGGGAGAGCAAGTTCCCTTCTCTGAGATTTTGTTCAAGATCACGAATCTATAAACTCCTGCCTCTAGGCGGTTTGAGGCCTGAGACTAGAGGAAATGGAGTTTTTAAGAAACCACATCTTGCCTTGGCCCACCCAAGGTTGGAGAGGATGGTGGCCCACTCCAGCCCCCCACCCCAGAAGGAAAAGCCACAACAGGGGGGCCAGAGGCCGGGCCAGCTGGCCCGCCTCTGCTCTGGATGCCTGACGCCTGTGCCTGCTCCGCCCTCAGGCTCCTGCTCCGCCCCCAGGTTCCGGCTCTCCTCTCTGACCTCCAGGACGCTCAGAATCACTCCTCTGAGGTTTATTCACAGCAAGGGGAGAGCCGGCTGCCAGGGCTTGGTGCTGGCAGGGAGGTCCCCTCCTGGTCATAGACAAAGGCTGAGTCCAACAGAGGCCTTTTATGCTGGCCAGAGGGTGACCGTGAAATGCCCTCGTGCATTTCCTCCTGGCCTCCAGATGCTCGAGGCCACACGATCTGGGCCATGGCTGAGCCCACCCCAGGGGGTCAGCAAAATGCGAACCACCAGGCACGCTGGAGCAATCCCGAGGGGCCACCCCACGTTGCCTCCTAGGGGTGGCCCCGGCTTCACCCCACACAAGGCAGTGTACTGAAGACTGCAACGGCAGGGAAATGGGGCCAACCGACCTCGCAGTCTGGCAATCAGATTCTCAGAGCATTTGGGGGGAAATTAATTAAAAACTAATATTTACAAATGTAGCTGCTTGCTTTTTTTGAGCAATTTATTGGCAGGAACCCACAGAAGGACATGGCCTGTGGGGTGCAGGGGGACCTAGGTGGGTCTGGGGCAGGGTTCTGCCACCCTCGGTGTGAGGACTAGAGCACGTGGCCCAGCAGGGAGCACCTCCCCCGAGGTGGGCTGTGCTCCCCCCACCCGACTCCTGCAGATGTCAGCTGAGGCTGGGGCTCAGGACGAGTCCTAGGTGCCCAGTCCTAGACTCAGAGCTCCACAAGGCAAAGCCAGCTCTTTTGACAGGTCACTACTAGCCATCACTGGCCACGTGGCCCAGCCTCTGTTAATGACAGGATGGTCTTCCCTACAGTCGTAGGGTTCTGTGATATGTGAAGCTACCGAGATGACTTTGGGTGGCACGAGATTGGCCATAACAGCCGAGGGACTCACAGGGGCAAAGTCATTCCCTTTCCAGTCCCCTTCAGATCATTCTGTTGCTAGCCAGGACCAAAGTCCCAGCAGGGGCTTGGCCTTTGAAAGCTTCCTAATGCCAGGCAGAGGCTCAATGCCTTTGGCAGATGACAACATCTGGTTAATGACACGGTTCTGTGTCTGCTCTGTTTGTCTTTCTAGCTATTTTTCCCCCCATTTGTGTTAAGTGATATTTATGGAGTGAATTGAAACTTTAAAATCAATGCATTGTTTTATGAAAGGTAATCAATTAAAAGAAAAATATTCATTAATTAATAGGACAGGTGCTGCACGCAATTCACAAAGGTTTAGAAAACACCAGTGGTGCAGACTTGGCTTTGAACCCTGGCTCTGCCATTTCCTAACCTTGTGCAGGCCACTTAATGATTGTTAATCTCATGAGCTATGTGGGAGTTCTCTTTGACTTGAGAGATAATAGTCAATGATTATGTATCGTTACTGTTACTGAATCATTGTGTTGCAAATTGCCGCATCTCAGTCGTCCTTGTTGCTATGACCACAGCACGTGGACAAGGGTGCGGAGACCTGCCAGCACCCAGGCACTGGGGGTTGTGCGGGGTGAGGAGTTCTGGGTGGAGATTCCAAGGCTAAGACCAGGGCAAGAATTCCTGAGCTATCATCATGCTATTGGCTTCCGGATGGTGTCACAAAGACAAATGGTTGTCAGCTGTGCCAGGGCCACAAGCTCCTGGTCTCCCACCACCACAGAAGGGCAGAGTTTCTGCCCCCTTAGGATCCAGACTGGGGCTTCCACAGGACCCTGGAGCTAGAGACCCATCCCTAGCTGTGAAGCTGGAGCCGTATGCACTGAGCCTCTCTCAGAACTGTGAGGTGAGTCATCTACAGGAATCTCGCTCACTCAGAGAGCGGAGCTGTTTCTCCCAAGCTCACACCTCTTCCCCGGGCAGGAACACCCAAGGACTGGTCCTGGGCCCAGCACCCTCTTGCCAACTCAGGACAAGCCTGCGGAGTGATCCTCTGTGGCAGTGGAGCCTTTGCAGTTGGACGTCCCCTGCCCGGTGCTGTGTCCTCATGCCCTCAGGCGTGTGACTGAGAGCTCTCCCCTGGCGACTTCTCCCATCCAAGTCTCTACCTCAGAGTCTGCTTCCACAGAAAGCAATCTATGACCAAAGGGGCCGGACTTTCTCAAGGCCAACTCATGTGCTGGTGGCAGAGCAGGACCCTGGGCCTGGCCCTTTGACAGTGTTGTGTAGCCCTATGTGGCATCTTAAGACAAAAGCCACATGCTCTCCAGAGTCACCACGGTTAACCTCGTGTGTGCTCAAATTCCTGGTGCCCACCTAACATTTCATAGCTCAGGACGAAGAAGGAGGGAAATAACTAAAGACAATACAAAGCTTCCAAAAAAAATTGATACTTTCAAAGTGTGATCTCATGATTTATTTATTTTAACATTTACTGTGTGCCAGGCACTGCTCTAGGTAGCAAAGACAGCAGTGAATGGAATAGCCAGAAAGCCCTGACTTCACGTGGTTCATCTTCTAATGAAATGTCAGGCAGAGAAGCAAGTTGCAGAATCATGTGTGAGGGGGTGGGGGGGTGCAGTTACAGTGTGTGTGTGGGGGTGCAGTTACAGTGTGTGTGTGTGCAGTTACAGTGTGCATGTGGGGGTATAGTTCCAGTGTATGTGGGTGCAGTTACAGTGTATGTATGTGGGTGTGGTTACAGTGTGTATATATATGGGTGCAGTTACAGTGTGTGTGTGTGCAGTTACAGTGTGCGTGGTACAGTTCCAGTGTGTGTAAGTGGGTGTGGTTACAGTGTGTATATATATATGGGTACAGTTACAGTGTATGGGGGGGCAGTTACAGTGTGTGTATGTGGCTGCAGTTACAGTGTGTATGTATGTGGGTGTAGTTACAGTGTGTGGGGGGGCAGTTACAGTGGGGGGGCAGTTACACTATGTGTGTGTGTACAGTTACAGTGTGTGGGGGGGGCAGTTACATTGTGGGGGGGCAGTTACAGTGTGTATGGGGTGCAGTTACAGTGTGTGGGGAGCAGTTATAGTATGTGTGTGTGTACAGTTACAGTGTGTGTGGGGCAGTTACAGTGTGTGGGGGGCAGTTACAGTGTGTGGGGGGCAGTTACAGTGTGGGGGGGGTGCTGTTATAGGTGGGGTAGGAAAGGAAGTGACATTTGAATAGCAACTCGAGGAGGGAGTGGAAAGGGTGTCTCAGCAGAGAGGGCAGCAGGGGCCTCTCTCCCTTTGGGTCAGCCCCTCATCTCCATGTGGCTTCATGGTGGGCATCCACTTCCTGCCAGTGGAAGTCATTGGTTTTTAATTCCAGGAACCACTGTCAGCCCCTGTGATGGTCTCTAAAGCTAAAAGGCTCCTGAGCAACCCAGAGAACAGCCCAGCAAATCGCCAAAATAATGGCACCTTGTGGGAGTGCTAGGGAGGAAGGAGGCAGGGGATGGAGGAAGAGTGGCAGGAGGCCTGGAACTCTGAGAGAGTGGGCAGGATGGAGCATTGAAACTCAGGAACAAAGGCGAGCCAGTGCTTTCATCAGGGGCTGGGGCTGTGAAGCCAGAGAGAGAAACTGCTACAGGCAGAAGGAATGGTAAGTGCAAAGGCCCTGGGGTTGGAATCTAAAAGAGAAGCCTTGTTGTGGCTGAAGTGAGGAACACAGCACACACACACCTGGGTCCAGGCAAAGTCCATCTCTCTCAGTTATAAGAAATATACCCGATCTCTTGAATTGAAAGGACTGGCTCAGAGGGTGACCTGACAGCCCCCAACCAGGAGCCACAATTGACAATAATTTGGGGCTTGGAGCCATGATTGATACTGATTTTCTCACTTATCCGTCCATGGCTTTGTTGCTGTTGTTTTAACAGCTTTATTGATGCACAACTGACATACACTACACACTTTTAAAGTGTACACCTTGGTGACCTCGGGCGTGTGTATACACCCAGGAAACTATCCCCGTGGCAAGGTGAGGGGCACAGTCCTCTCCCCGAGAGTCTGTTCAGTCTCTCTGTGACCCCTTCCTCGCTGCCTCCCCCTCCCCAGCCAGCTCTGCTTTCTGTCCTGATAGATGAGTGACATCTCGCAGGATTTCACACAGACCGTCTGTCCTCTCTTTGTCCTGCTTCTTCACTCAGCACGCTATTTTGAGATTCATCTGTGATATGCGTATTAATGACGGCTCCCTCCCCTGCAGCGCTGAGTCGGAGTCCATCATCCGGCTATGCCACCACCTGGGTGTCACCTGTGGATGGACACCGGTGTGGTTTCTCCAGCTTTTGGCTGTGAACGTCTTTGTGGGAACACAGGCTTTCATTTCTTATGAGTAAATATTATAAATACAATGACTGGGTCATACAGTAATTCTGTGTTTAACTTTTTAAGAAAATGCCAGAATGCCTTCAGAAGTGGCTGTATCATTTGATATTTCTACTAATAGTATATGAGGATTTATTCCGGCTTTCCCAAGTCCTCCAGCATTTGGTGTGGCCAGTCTTTTCCATTTTAGCTGTTCTAGTGGGTGTGATATCACACTGTGGCTTTAATTTACATTTTCCTAATTGAGTAATAATGCTAATTACATTTTCATGTGCTTCCTTGCCATCTGTATATCTTTCTGGGTAAGGTGTTAGTGTACCTATTTTTCCCATTTTTATATTTATTTATTTAGAGACAGAGTCTTACTTTGTCATTGTTGGTAGAGTGCTGTGGCATCTAAGCTCACAGCAACCTCAAACTCTTGGGTTAAAGAGATCTTCTTGCCTGCTTCAGCCTCCCAAGCAGCAGGGACTACAGGCACCTGCCACAATGCCTGGCTTTGTTTTTTTTTTAGAGACAGTTGTGGGGGGGGGTCTTGCTCTTGCTCAGATTGGTCTCAAATTCCTGAACTCAAGCAACCCACCCACCTTGGCCTCTTGTATATGGTGTGAAGTAGGTAAGGGTTAAGGGCTTTTTCTTTTTTTTTTTTTTTTGCATATGGAAATACAATTTTTCCAATACTTTTGTTGAAAAAATTATCCTTTTCCCATTAAGTTGCTTTGGCCTTTTAGTTTTAAAAAAACCTGACCATGTAAGTATGCGTTGATTTCTGGACTCTATTCTCTGCCATTATCCTCTGCGTCTGTCTGATGGCAACACTGTCTTGTGATGACTGCAGCTTTCTGATGAATCTTGTGTAGTGTAGGGCCTCCAGCTCCATCCTTCTTTTCCAAAGTTGTTTGGATATTGTAGGTCCCTTGCATTTCTGTATAAATTTTAGACTCAGTTTCCAGTTTCAACTTGTCTTCCTGCACCATGATGGGTCCTGTTGGTTTTGGTTCACTTGGGCACCTCAGAAAGGTAGTGGGGTTCCCCCCACCCCGCCCCAAACACACTGTGTAACACAACCAGCAGTGGAAGATGTCTGCGTCCCTGTCCCTCTTTCCCTGTACCCCTTAACCCTAACTTGGGTAATTATTCAAGGGATGCTTCTGGCAATTAAAATTCTCACACAATCATAGCCCACTTATCTTCATGGCTGAATCTCTTTCTTCCATCTAGATGCCAGCAGTCAGGATTTGCACTACAGATGAACACTGTGGAACACTTATTTTAATGGGCTAGAAGACTTCCTGGCATGTTTTGAGTAAATTGTGCTACAATCATGCAGAACTGGATTAACGTCTGTTTTATAAATAAGACCCAAATGGTATCACTTTGTCTGCAAAGTGTAACAGCCAGTGTCACCCGGTTACATCTCCGTCTGCTGTGTTAGGAAGGATTCATGTCCTTACTGCTTTATTTTTCCCTCTGAAGTATAAAAAAGGACTTTATGTGACCGGGTCCAAGAAAGCTTTGTCTCACTGCCGAGAGCTAACAAGCACAGAATCCAGCCCCAGTGGCCACACCAGGAGGCAGAGGGCCTGGGGTGAAGCTGAATAGCCAGTGGATGGCCTTGGCGTGAGTGCAGCCTGACGTTCTGAACCATGGTGCCTTGTGCTATTTACTCTGGTCCTGGCCTTGCTGGGACTGGTGGCAGCGGAATGTTTAAAATCTGCCGTGTGCCTTAGTCCTCACCAACTCTCACTTCCAGCCTAGTGCTGAGCATTCCCTGAATTCTTTAAATTGACTCAAGAAATTATCTCAGCCTTCCTCTGCTACTCTCATCCTTGAATCAAACTAAAACAATGATAATTAAAAAAAAGCCCTCAGTTCCTGAATTGAGTTCACATAGTGTGTTGTAATCAATTGACGTTTTCACGAATCAAACTTTTCTTTTGGGCACCTACTCTGTGCCAGGCCCTGGAGCTTAGCCTTACAAGGAGAAGGCTAAGATGGTAAATCATTAAAGGTGAAATGGAGCCAGAAGATGCTGAGAGAGACGGGCTGGGAGAGACCCCTGGAGTTGCAGGGAGGGCTTCAAGGAAGAGGAGGCATTTGAGCTGGGTCTGAAGGTTACCAGCTACACGTTTTTATGAACCTGCGATGGCCGGCACCAGCACCACATCACCGGGAGCACTTTACAGGTGTTTGCTGGGTGTGTGTCCTCAAAGCAATCCAGTGTGTGTACCCTTCTCGTGCATCATCTGTGGATGTCACCCCCACTTTGCCAATAAGAAAAACAAGGTGTAGAGAGAGGCTGAGGAACTTTGCTGAGATCTTGCAACTAAGAAGTTGCAGAGCCAAGGTCCGAGCTGAGGCAGTCTCATTTCAGGACCCAGACATGAGCAGGGAATAGTCTTTCTGTCAAACGGACTCACCTTAAATGTTGTGTGCAAATATTTCAGAACCTTTGGGACAGGCTTTTTGTATTTAGAACGTTTCAGAGTTAAAGTTTAAGTGTGCTGAAAAGGCGGAGCTTACCATGGACTTCTCATCCCAAAGTGTGTGTGTTGACGGTCGGCAGGCCCCACCCACTCACGGGGCACCGTGAGTTCCAGCTGCCTGGCCCTTTGGCCCTTCCATGCATTCGTGAAGGCAGGGAAGACTTTCCTAGCTACAATAACACCTGTCAGTTATCGGTGCTGTGGTGTAAACAATGAAATTCTTATTATGTACTCAGAATCCACAAAGCCATTGCCATGGAAACCCTGTTTTCATGTCGTATCTTTAATGAACAGGTAGTGAAGGAAATGCTGCACTTACAACTTCGTTACTAGTTTTAAAAAAGGGGAGCACGTGTGGACGCACCTCGAGCTGTAATTCTGAATTATGGTCATTGTCATGGGCTGGAACACGGTGACCATCGCAGAGGAATTTTCAAGGCTGTCATTTTGGATCAAGTGACGGAAGGAAGACAAAAGAAACATCGTCCAAGCCCTACCCACCAGGGCCACCACGTAGGGTGCTGCTTCCACGCTTTGTCTCATTATAATTTTAATAATTTTGGCTCAAAATAACTCCCCACCCAACAAGCACAGCCGGAGTGGAGAGGGGACATGGAGGACAAAGTGCTTCTTACCTGCTATGTGTACGCTCCATAAATAGGCCTCATATGTATCAAAACATCGCTATGAATATGGAGAATTGTCATTTGTTGGTTCAAAAGAGTTTTAATCTAAAAAAAAAGAGAAGGCAAAAAAAAAACAAAACACCAAACTTATTGAACTTCTCTTTCCTTAGGCACTTTCCACCCAGCTACCTCTTAGCTTTGTGTTTTCTTGAGAGGGGAGGTGAAAAGCAGTTGTCTTCTTCAAGACTTTCTTATCACAGAGATTGGGAGATAGGGACCTGATTTGTGGTTGAAGGGCTGCTTTAATGTAACATAAAAGATCATCTAATCATGCATCTAATCGCTGAGGGGAATCAATTTTTGTGACATCCGTGCAAGTATCTTAAAAAGGACTTTGACAAGAGTTATTAACAAAGTGCTACACAGGCTCCATCCTGACTGATCAAACGTGTGCCTGGGTCTGGAGGGACAGGCAGGAGAGCCACAGAACATCAGGGAAGGAGGGGCGTGGATGCTGTCCCAGCACACGTGCACACGTATGCACACGCATGCACACACACCACTGCCGTCTGGACTTTTCCCTGTGGATGAACATGCCGCAGCTTCTGCTGCCCACGCCCCTCTCCACCGGCTGCTCTTGATGGAATGGGCATGTGGGGTAAGAAATCTCAGCCATGATTCGAGCTGACAGAAAAGAATGCAAAGGCTTCTTATCCCCCTCTGTCAGTCTGCCCTGCCTCCCTGTTCTTGCTCCGGCGAAGTTCCTGGTTGCTTGGGAAACGTTACATGTTTCCTGCGAGGTTATTTCTCATCGTGCCACCGAGAAGCAAAACCCTGGTAGCTCTGGGCAGTGGATCCTCCCTCACCAGACCCCGGAGCTTGGGGTTGGTGCAATCTCAGCAGCCACCAGGCTGAAGCTCACCTCCGATCATCCCCGGAGAGTGTGTGCTCAGAAATTCGTGGGGAAAGAAAGCTCTCAGAGGAGAGATGCAGATTACTTTCAAGTGCCCTTGGACAAAAAGGCCTATTTGTCTATAAAACGTGTCTATTCTTAAAGTTCTTTCTCCAAGAGCTTTGGACAGGGATTTTTCCCAGTGTAACTCTAAGTCCTTGAAAATAATAAAGCATTTCTTTAATCATACTCTATAGTAGAGAGGAATTGTGCTATCACGGAGAAATACGTTGTCTGAACGTCTTCATTAACTTGCTGGGCAGCCTGGGAAATTCAGTCTTCTGGCCTTGATTTCCTTGTCTACATGTGGGAAGGGTAGGAGAGGATGATCTCTGAGCTTCTTCCAGCTTTAATATTTGATGCTTTTATTAAACATAGCCTGAGCCCCCATCCCCTCTCTGGTGCAGAGTTGTGGAGAAGCTGCACTCTAATAAACGTGGCCATCAGGAGTGTCCATAAGACTCCTGTCCACATGTCCTTGGATTGCTTCAGGTTCCTCTCGCCAGAAGGCAGCTTCTGCTCCACCTTCAGTGACAGCCTCCCTGGAGGAGGTTGGCCCGCATCTTTGAGGTGCCCTTGAGGTGAACTTGTGTGTGCCACAAGGCCAGTGTCTTAGCTCAGCCTATGCCCAGCACACTCTACAAACCTGGAGTCCACCCTGCTGGCCATTTTTGTGTGACGTGGTGACAGGCACAGATATGGACCTGGGCGTGGACTCCAGGAGGGGTGGAGGACATGGCAGTGGGCTCGGAGTTGACCTTTTGGATTTAGAGCCCAGCTGTATGGTTCTGCTTCGGTTTTCTGGGAGAAAACTCATACCCACCCTGACTCTGTCACTGAGGGGGTCTGAGGACCATCCATGACAATGAGGTGTAGTGAATTATAAACTCTAACATGTGATGCAAAAGCGGGAGCTTATTCCCCCAGGAAAACCAGAGCGGACACGATCACCCCTTCTAAGAACTCAGTCTCCCCAGGCCCTGCAAGCCCCGCTGCCGACCCCCTTTGCCACATGCCACATTCGGGCCAGGCCATGGCTGCGTCCTGGCGCGCTCCTCCGGCATCTTCCTTACAGAGTGGTCTTCACTTTCTCTCGTGGCGGAAGCCACTCTTGCTTGTCCTGATCCTTACCCACAGCAGCTTCACAGTGCTGGTGACAAAGGACTCTACTGCTGCACACATGTCAATGTTCTTTGATACGGGGCAATCATAGAACCTCCACCAAATACAAAGTGCCTTTTCCCTAAAGGACAAAAAGTCTCTTTCGGCTAAGATTTGCATTTCTGGAACTGGATCCTAGGGACATAATCTAAAATACGTAAAATCTTTTATATGTAAAGAAGTTCACTGCAGAATTATTTTTAATAGGGAAATGTTTTAACTTAAATGTCCAAAACAGAAAGAAAGGGTTAAATAAATTTTAGTGCCATACCTATGTGAACCATCTTTGTTCAGGCAGCTATAACAAAATGCCAGAAACTGGGTGGCATAAAGACAACAGAAATTTCTCTCTCACAGTTCTGGAGGCTGGAGGTCAGAGGTCTGGGTATCTGCCAGCTTGGATGGGTTCTAGAGAGGGTTTTCTTTGGGGGTGCAGACTGCTGACTTCTTGCTGGGTCCTCACGTGATGGGGGTGGGCGAGACAGTTGTCTGGGGTCCCTTTATAATTATTTTTAGTCCCATTCATGAGAGTTTCATCTTCCTGACCTAATCATCCCCCACCATGGTCCTGCCCCTGAACTCTATGACCTGGGGAGTTATGATTTCAATTTATGCATTTTGGGGGGACGTCAATTAGAGGGGAAATTGTATATTCACCATTCATTATTCACTTGACAAGTATTTATTGAGCACCAACCACACATTCAGGTGTCCCTGCATGTCTGGGAAAGACAGCAGCACAGAACGGGCACTTTGACAAGGGGAGCAGAGAAAAGGGGTGATGGTTAGAGGGGGCCTGGGATACAGGGAGGCCTTTGTCCTCCAAGATAACAGCAAGGACAACCTTTTTAACCCGTTGGGAGA
This sequence comes from Galagoides demidoff, assembly GCA_963574575.1. Lineage (NCBI taxonomy): Eukaryota > Metazoa > Chordata > Mammalia > Primates > Galagidae > Galagoides > Galagoides demidoff. Next base: position 39,593 of record CAUYQV010087671.1, on the reverse strand, counting down.
GAAGAGGGAGACACAGATGATTCAGCAGGGAGGAGGGAGGACAAGTGTCTGGCAAGGCTGGAGGAGGGTAGGACGATGGTTTTTCCACGGAGCACTTCCTCCCTCCACGGGCCATGTGAGGACATGAGTGTGGGGCAGGAGCCCCAGGCCGGCGGCACTGATCGTGGGGTGATGAGGGGGCCCCTCAGGTGGCTTCTGTTTTCCCACTGCACTCTGAGTACCAGGTGAGATAGGAGAGCACATGTATGAGTATGGGGGCACAGGCGTGTGGGCACAGGTGCGTGGGGGTAGGTGTGTGGGCCCAGGTGTGTGGGCACAGGCGTGTGGGCGCAGGTGTGTGAGGAAGCAGGGAAGATTCACGGCTAAATTCCCTTCTCCCAGCATGAAATGATCTTCTCTCCAGCAAAGTCAGCTGCCCAGGTGGGCAGGGCAAGGGCGGTGACCACACAGGCTGACCACATACTTATATATAGAAAGCAAAACAAATAAAAAATGGGGGGGGACATACTCCAACAAGCTCCCGGTGGGTGTCCGAGGTGGCGGGATGCTGGATGATGCATTTTTCTCTCAATTTTATGTATCTTCCACATCCTCATATTGAGCTTTTATAATAGTGGAAGAATTAATTATAACTTTTTCAAAGAAAAAAATATGGAAGCAAAGGCAAGGGTAGTCACAACTCCTTATACACCAGATATTTTTATCTTCGAGGGTTTCTCAGTGACACTCCGGCAAAATATTCAAATAAGCTGAAGAGTATTTCCAATTAGCTGTTTAAAAATAATCTTTTTATTTTGGATAATTTAAGATTAAAAGAAAAGTTACGGAGATAGTCCAGAGAGTTTCCGTGTAGCATTCACCCAGGGTCTCCCACTGTCAGCATCTTACAGCGGCGTGTCGTGTTAGTCAAAATTTATAAACTGTCATTGGCACTTTACAATTAACGAAGTCACAGACTTTAATTGGATTTCGCCAGTTTTCCCACTAATACCTCCTTTTTTCTTCCTGGGTTCAATCTGATATGCGACATTGCGTTTAGCCAATTAGCGCTAAAAGATTTCTTGGCCAACACGCACGAATTGTTGATTTTATCCACCCAGTGGGGTAATTGTGAGAATTAACCGAAATAATCTGTAGGGATAAGCTTTATACACTGTAAAGTGCTGTACGATATTGGATGGTGAGAACGATGATGAGGATGACATAAACCTCACAGTGGGGCTGGACCCAGGGGCTGAGGTGGAAGGAAAGCTGGTAAGAGAACCTGCCTTTGTATATGGTCTTACGCTTCTTTAAACGAAGCTTGCAACTCTCATCTACTAATAACTGCTGCCTTTACGAAGCGCTCACTGTGTGTCAGTGCTGTGCTAAGCCGCTGTACCTCTGTCAGTTTCCTGGTGCTGCCCCAACAAAATGCCACAGGCTGGTGGCTTAAAACAACAGAAAGTTATTGTCTCACAGTTCCGAAAGCCAGAAGGACAGAATTAAGGTGTCAGCGGGGTTGGTGCCTTTTTGGAAGCTCTGAGGGGGGGTCTTCTCCGTGCCTCCCTCCAGGCTCCGGTGGTGCCAGCAATCCTGGGCTGTCTGTGGACTGTGGAAACCTCTCTTCATCTTCGTCTGTCTTGTCACACTGTGTCTCCCTATGTGTGTGTCCCTATGTCTCTGTGTCCAAATCTCCCACGACTCATAAGGGCACTTAGGGACACCCTCATCCTCTCAACTTGATTACGTCTGCAAAGACTCTATTTCCAAACAAGGTCACCTGCACGAGTTGGGGAGTATGTGAATTTGGGGGTGGCTGGATACTATTCAACCCAGTACGGTTAACACTTGATATGACTCATCAACCTTATGAGGCAGATAACTTTTATTCATCCCAATTTGCAGACAGAGGAAAGTACTTAACTTGCCCAAAGCCCAAAAGCTTTAAGTGGCCGTGCTCAGACCTCGGGCTCTCCAACTCAACTCTCCTCTTCACCGCTCTGCTAGTGTTTCTCAAAGTGGGTCCAAGGACACATTCTTGGGACCCCTCTAAGTCTCAATGGTAATTTAACACTTTTTTTTGTTTAAATCATAACAATGCTGTTCTGAAAGTCAGTGTCAGTGTGTTGTGGAAACTTGTCACGTCACCAGATACCATGCTGTGACCCTGTGCCCATCCTCACCGTGTGGCTGGCATTGGGTTGGGGTCTGGGCAAACTAGAAGCAGTGAACAGGGCAGTGTCTGTGTAAGGAACACGTCTCACGAGAAAGTCCAGACGATGCTGAAAGACGTGGGAGCAGAAACTCTCCGACCTTGAATCACATTGCGGGAGGCCGTTAGCTCCGGCACAGCGCCACCTGCCACACGGAATTCGTGCTTTCAACTGGTCTTTCATAGGTCTCATGGCTCTGTTTGTATTTAATCTTTAAATTCACTTTGGTTTATACAGATGTATAAGCACAACAAACATAAGGAAGGTTACCTAATTCATAGTTTGCACATATTTGTGTAATATTATGATAAAAAGAAGCAGCTCAGGATGGTAGAATTTGTTCTAGTTGGAGGAAGCCACCTCTGCTCTCACCTCCGTCTTCAGTTCTGCTGGCCCCCAGGAGAGTGAGGCGTGCTGTCACTCTGCTCTGGAGGGGGACCCAGTCTCAGAGAGGACAAGTAACTTCCCCAGTGGGGTCCAAAAGGTGGCTGAAGAGCTCAGAAGACCCACCCATCAGTCCGGACTCCAAGCTGGAAGAAGCAGAAACTGGAGTGCAGTAAAGGGATTCTTTCAGGGTGTGTGTTACTGAACAGGCAGGGCTGAAGCTTCTTTCAGTTCCTTCTGATCCGGGATCCACACGTGAGACAGGACCCGGCTTATCTCTCTCCCTTCCCCTCCCCCATAGCCCACAGGTGGCGACTCTCAGGTTATCTCTCCCCCAAGGGTCACAAGAGTGCAGCCAGCAGCTACCAGGAAATTGTGCTTCTAAGTTCAAGTCCAGCCTAGAGAAAGCCCAGGAGTGTCCTATCAGCTCCAGCTGGGCAACATGTCCATCTCCAGAGCATCCCTGGACCCAGCTGATGAAGCTAGTCTAGGTCATGAGCCCAGAGCTGCAGTCAGACATGCCCAGACTGGGGGAGGCAGAGGTGGTTTCCCCAGGAAGAAACTGAGCGAGGTTCCTGGGACCAGTGTGAGTGGACGATGGACACAAAATAACAGACGGTTGGGAGAAAAAGCACAGTGGTCACCGTGGCCAGTGCTTGTCTGAGTTTTCATTCCAGCTCACTTTGGGGGGTGACCTTGAGCAAGTCACTTAACCTCTAGTACCCCAGCATCTTCACCTGTCAAGAGGGGGTCATGATAATACTATCTATATCACGGGGGTTTTCATGGTAAAAATTCAGTGAGATAAAGTGATTAGCCCGGCATCCAAGACACAGACATCCTGGCCACTGTCAGCTGTTTTGAATAGTCATTTCTAACTTGATCCCAAAATAGAGGCAAATAATAAAGAAAAATATTATTCAGAGTGGTGGCTGGTGAGGATTGTTCCAAGTTCCTTCTTGGGGTGACTATCCCTGGCTCATCACTTAGTCACAAAACCTCTTGGAAATGGGGTTGGTGGTGAAAAAGTTCAGGTTCACGGATGTCCAGTGTTAAACTAGACAGCGTGAGCACCTGCGTCCCTGTGTGTGTGGGGATGTGGGGGACATGTATGCATGTGTGGGGCATGCGTGTAACTGTGGGGGGCATGTGTGTATGTGTGTGCACGTGTGTGTGTGTGTAGGGGACCTGGAGGAGTGACCTGAGTTCCTCCGACCAAGCTCAGATTGGAACCACACAGGTAAAAGGTCACAACAGGTCAGCGTGGCCTGTGGGGAGGAGGGACTGGGAACCTTGGAAGCCGCCAGCTGCCCCAGAGCCTTGCCCCTTCCGCTCCCGGAGAGGCTGAGCCTTGCTGCTGATTCAGGAACCAGGAGACCCCAGATGTACACCGTCCCCAGCAGTCGAGGTGTTTGGTGAGGTATGTGGCGAGAATGTGTAATTTCGCTCAGCACCTGGTGAGAACCTGAGCAGGAGAAGGTGGGGAGTAGTAGGAGTTTTTCTAATTTCCTGGCAACTCCGGCAGGTCCCAGCTGTGCTGTGCAGGGGATGAGGCAGAAGAGACAGGCCGAAAAGCAAAACCCAAACAGAAACAGCAAACAAACAAACAAAAGCCAGGCTGTGTGTGCTGCCAGGCTGCTCACCCCGTTCTGAATTCTTGGCCAAGACTCTGTGTGTGTGTGTGCGTGTGTGTGTGCGTGTGTGTGTGCATGCATGTGTGTGTGTGTGAGAGAGAGAGATGTGTCTTCCTGTTGCTTTTTGATTAGTCTGCCACCTTGCTCTGTAAGCATCGTGCATACACGTGTGTGCATGTGTTTGTGGTTCCTGTGGGTGCCCAGCCAGGATCTTTCGTCTCTTCCCTGTTTGGACTAAACCAACAAGCAACCCTCCGATGGGTGTCGGGAGCAGTGGGGGCTGTGCCTGGGCACCACGTTCCTTAGGACAGGGACAGAGAACGCCATGCGACATCGTGTCCGCAGAGAGGAGCAGACTCCGCAAATGTTCTGTTCTAACTCCCTCCAGTGGATCAGAAATTCACCAGGGGGATTTAGCTCCCTCAAACATTCTTTGAAAAGTTTTGGCTTTCTAGGTAAGGTTCTAATTCAAGTCCATGTTGAAAATGTAACTGAAAACCACAAATAGGAAATGCAGGGAGTAAATCAGGTGCCGTGGTGGGGGCTCCCTTAACATGGCAGCGTCTCTCTCTGATAGCCCGTCTGAGGATTGCAGGGGTAGGACTGACAATTTCTGAAGATGAAGCCGCAGAAAAGAAATGTTAGTGACGGCTTCTCCGAACCTTCTGATTCAGAACGGCAAGGATGGAAGGATGTAATTGCTATGTGCAGTGGTGTTCATCCCTGTGTATTCACAGCACCCCAATTTGGAAACAATCTGACTTCCTAAAATAGAGATATGGTCTATTTCATGTCCACTTACATGCTGGACTTTTACAGTCACTATTAAATACCAAACCCCTCTGATCGTCTGTCGGAGAGGGACTTTGCCATTTTAAAAGAAAGATAATGTACTCACACGAGTGGCACCCTCACTGAGCTATTCCCCACGGTGCCTTCTTATGGCTTTTAATTAAATTTTCAAACATATTTAACAACAAATGTCCATCACTTAATGCTCCGTTTAAATAGCAGAGTTCAAAACTCTCTATTGCACCACCCAAGGTCGTGTTGCAAATGCAGAGAAAAGACCAGAAGGACGTGTAGAAAGGACTTAGGTGGTGCAGTCGGTGGTGCATTTTAGTTTCTCCTTTATATTTACTTTATAACCCTTTTGCAAATGGATACATATCACATTTGTACTCAGAAAGCAGTTTTAAAGGTATTTAGAATAATAGGAAATATTCGTTGAGGCTATAATCCGTATCATCAGTAGATTAAATGCCTGGGCAGTTATCTTGAGCGCCCTCCCTGAGTTGCAGGATTTTATGAAAAGATCACCCCTTCTCTGTAGGAAAGCGTTTCCCTTCTCTCTGCCCCTCCCCGATAGCTCCACACTCTCGCCTGCCTTCCTCCTTTCTCACCCAGCTTCTGCAGTTTTCTACCTGCACCCCTTTCTTGCACCTCCACGCCCCAACCCCACAGCACTGCTCATTTGTAGTCCATGGAGGGCTTCCTGAGATTTGAATCCAGAAGACAGACTAATCCCATCTGTCCCAGTCCCCTTGATACAGGACAGGTGGTGCCCCAGCCAACTCAGCTGAGCTGAGCTGGAGGACCCATTGCCTTGGCCCTGGCGGTGTTGGTGTGGCAGCAGCCAGCAGAGGAACCAGAGGGCTGGAGGGTAGGCAAGTGGGGACCCCCCTGCCCCCCGCCACCCCCTCCCAGGCTCTAATAGCCAGAGGGGCTGGACAACTGCTGGGAGACACGGGGGCCTTGGTGTCTCCTTCCCCTTGCACTTATGACTGAACAGGGAACCCCCATTTCCTGTGCCTAGTTCAATTTCATGTAAGTTTCCTAAGCCTCAATTCCATGATGGACTGTGTCACTTCATTAATACATGCGTTCACCTCGCACCAGCCGAAGGGACTGTGCCCATTCATTAATGCACTCATTCACCTCCCTGGGCAGAAAGGACTGTATCCATTCATTAACTGAGTTCCAGCCCCTGCAGCTACATGTAACAACTGAGTTCCACTGAATGTAACTTTAGAGAATCCACGCCCCCTAAATGTAACAATGAGTTCTGGCTAAGTAACCCCCCAAATATGTACCCCTGGACTAAGAGCCCGGGAGAGACAGACAGAGAGAGAGATAGCTTGTTCCCCCACCTGGGTTCTCTCTGCCAGGAGCTTTGGTGTTTTGTATTCTTTCCATTTCTGTAAATAAATCCTGTCTTGCCAGTGGTCTGTGGTCAGTGGATTCATTCTTCGAATCACTGAGACCAAGAACCTACTGAAGGCGAAACTCCGGATTCACCCTCAGGCTGCCGTAATGGACCACGGACTGGCTGAAACAACAGTCATTTTCTTAAAGTTTAGGGGCTGAAGTCCGAGATCAAGGTGCTGGCCCGGTTGGTTTCCCATGAAGCGTGTCTTCGTGGCTTACAGATGGCTGTGTTCTTGCTGGGTCCTCACCTGGCCGCTCCTCTGAGTGTGACGTGCTTGGCGGCGTCTTCTCATAAGGACATCGGCCCTCTTGCCTTAGGGCCCCATTCCTAAGACCCCATTTAAACTTAAAGCCATAGCTTGGTGCCTGTGCTCAGTGGTTAGGGCATCAGCCACATACGCCAGACCTGGCGGGTTCAAATCCGGCCTGGGCCTGCCAAATAACAATGACAGCAACAACAAAAACAAATAGCCAGTCGTTGTGGCAGGCAGCTGTAGTCCCAGCTACTTGGGAGACTGAGGCATGAGAATTGCTTAAGCCCAAGAGTTTGAGGTTGCTGTGAGCTGTGACTCCATGGCACTCTACTGAGGGTGACATAGTGAGACTCTATCTCCAAACAAACAAACAAACAAACAAACAAACAAATAAATAAATGTAAAGCCCTTATCTCCACATATAGTCACATTGGGGGTTGGGGCTTCAGCATGTGGAATTGGGGGACACAATTCATGACACCCTCCTGCCTATATTAACAGCTCGATATCCATCAGGTCCCTCTGCAGCTTCTGGACACTGCGCCACCCTGTCCTGTGCCTGCCACTGTGACATTTATTCTCTAGATATATTTTCTAGCTCACCCACTGTTAGAGCTTTTCGACTTGCTTCTTAAGTGTCCTGCCTCCCGGGGCCTCCTTTGCCTTTCTGTTGTCTAATCTGAGACACGATCTCAGATCTCTGGGGACCTGTTTGCTGGTGGTGGCACCCAAATCACCTTTCTCTGGCCCCACACTTCTTATGGCCTACCCCACTCATTCTCAACGGTGGGCAATTCTGCCTCTCAGAGGACATTTGGCAGTGTCTGGAAATGTTTGGGGGTTGTCACACAGGGGTGGGGGCACTACTGGCATCTCATGATTATGCTGAACATCCTACAATGCATGGGACAGCCCCACAAGAGAAGTGTCCCAGCCCCAAAAGTCACCGGTGCCAAGCCTGAGAAGCCCTGGCTACCTCCTGGCTAATGGTGTCCGTGTCTCTTCTGCCTCCCAAGCAAGACCTTTTCATGCTGTGCTCCTCAGGCCTGGGGCATCTAAACAGGCCAGGTTCAGGTCTCCCTCCCCCAAACATGCCACATGTTGGGCATGGCCAATTCTTTACAATGCATATCTAACCATTTGCTTCCTCCCATGTTAGACATCTGCCCATATCCTACATGCAGCCTGGGCTCCTGGAATGATGAGCCTCTTGCCACGCCCTGGACATGCCACGTCGTGTGTGCCTCTTGCCTCTGTGCACACCGTCTCCGGGCCCAGAGTGCCCTCTGCCTCCACCCTCTTGCCTAACAAGTTCTAACTAATTTCAATGGTCCAGTTACGTCATCACAACCTCAGTGGAGCCTTCCTGACCTGACCTGGACAGTCATTCAGTCCATCTTCCCAACTGTCACAGCCCTGCTGCTCCTCTCTGTTACAGGTTTGAGCATGGATTGTCCGCCTGGCTGGGAAGGCTGGGGACTGGAGGTGCTGGAAAGTGAGACCAACTATCCATAGACGCAGAAGTCTGATGGGGGGCCAAGTGTGTAACGGACACTCAAAGCATCTCTGCGTGGAGAGACATTAGACCAGGTAGCCAGGCGCAGGGTGGGCTCTGTGTGCGTTTACTAACTTATGAAGAACCCAACACACAAGAGCAGTGGGTAATCCAGAGGAGCAGCCTGGGCTCGGTCTCAGGAAAGTATCGGTGAGGTCGGCAAGTTCTATGGGCTCAGGGCCCCTTCCTCTCTTCCTAATGTTTTTCTTCTTCCAGAATAAGTTTTTTAACTTGAAAAATACATATCATTATACACTAAAAAGAAAAAAATCGCCCAATTCCACATTAGTATTTAAAGTAAAAAGTAAACATTTCTGTCATTTCAGTTCCTTTAATTTCATACCAGAGAGATGACCACGAATAACAATTTGGAGCATGTCCTTCCAGGCATTTTCTCAAGGACATGAATACATAGGCACATGCACTCTAGGAAAAGGTAAAATGTAAATAAAATAAGATTATGCTATGTGTATTGTTCTGCAAACAGCTTTCATCCCTTGAAAACATATCATTTTCCCCATCAGTATGCATAGGTCTTCCTCGTCCTTTTTGATAGCTGCGTAATACTCCATTATGTGGTATTGCTATACTCTTGTAATACTACAAACTTTTGCCATGTACAGTAACATGTTTATAACTAGTACTAATAAATTATTTTGAAGGAACCATACCCTAGTGGGAAGCTATCGGTCCAGACTATCAGCTAAGTTTTTTTTTTTAATGATTAAAACGCATTGTCACATACAATAGCTGCTCTGCAACTGAAAATAAAACCTTCTGCTTATGTGCATCCTGTAGGAGATTCATGCGATATTTTTACATTTAATAACAAAGTTTGCAAAACTCTGAATAGAGGCTGGGCACAGTGGCTTACGCCTGTAATGCTAGCACTCTGGGAATTGAGGTAGTTGGATCGCCTGAGCTCAGGAGATCGAGACCCCAAGAGAAAGGCCCCATGTCTACTAAAAAGAGAAAAACTTGCTAGCATTGTGGCGGGTGCCCATAGTCCTAGCTACTTGGGAGGCTGAGGCAGGGGATCACTTGAGCCCAAGTGTTTGAGATTGCTGTGAGCTATGACACCAGGGCACTATACCCAGGGCAACAGAGTGAGATTCTGTCTCAAAACAAAGAAACAAAACTCTGAATAAGAAATTCTCCTCCTGGGCAGTGCCTGTGGCTCAAAGGAGTAGAGCAGCAACCCCATATGCCAGAGGTGGTGTGTTCAAAACCAGCCCCGACCAAAAACTGCAATAAAAAAGAAAGAAAGAAAGAAAGAAAGAAAGAAATTCTCCTCCCTAGAACACCTGTTACAGAGGAAGTGCCATGCCCCTTGCATTTTGGTTGCCCTCCTCTCTCTCCTTCCTGCTCACTAATTCTCAGCCCAGCAAAACCAAACATAATCCTGCCCTCAGTGTACCACAAAGCAGGTCATTCCAACACATTTCAGAAGACTCAGTGGATGGCCTTCAGAATTGTTCAGGCACTTTTGAGCTACGATCCCTGACACAGACAAATGTGCAAATAGACTATTGAACAAGCAGAAGATGGGCCCCCGATCATTCGCCTTCAGGTATTCACATTTATAAACAATTAGGTGCAGCAGAACTCTGGGAGGAAGATATTTTCATCCTATTCTAGTGATTGCAAGAGTGAAGTTTGGCGGGAGAAGTCCTTGCTCCGTATAAAAATAGGAAAGCCCGGCGTACCACAGCCATGTGTTGTCCTAACAGGATCCCTGGAATTCGTACTATTGGACAGGAATATACCAGCTCGCTTGTAAAATTGACTGACCAGTGGCCATGAGAAAAACAGCTACATACAGAATTTCAAGACAATTTCTTCTGGGGAAGATAGGCGGGTATTACTGAATATCAGGGACCAAAAACAAGAGATTAACTGCATAGCACACACAGTATCCAGATGGTAACTATCCCAGGAATTTGGATGATGTGGTCAAAACTAAAGGATCTTTCAGGCCGATCTCCTCACCACACTTCCCTAGTCTTCTTCATTTATCTGGGTAGTTTAAATACTGAATTTTGACCCAGAGAAGCTTAAAAACAAGGTGACAACAGTAAGACTCCTGCAGTCGCTGGGCATGAGCTGTTTCTTGACCCTGAGGTTAATTAGCATTTATTAAGGTGAATTTAGAGTTTATTTAGGGCTTACTTAGGCATCATGTGATCCAGTGTGATGCCTCTGGCATCAGAAGACGTGGCCTCCTGGCTTTGGTGACAGACTGAGATATAGAGGCTGGACATGGAAGGGGGAAGATTTAGGAGTGAGAGACCCCCGCGGGGCTGAGGCCTCGACTCTGCTGAAATCTCTAGATGATGACTAATGCCCGTGTGTGCATAGTGACCCTATAGAGCTGAGCCAATAGGCAGCCTGAGCCAAAAAGCAGCCCTAGGGTCAGGTCACCTTGAGGGAAACTGGTCCTGGTGAAATCTGCAGTGCCTTTGAGTGAGTGTGCTGCAGACCCTCCTGGAGCTTGGGCAGCAGTAACCCGGAGCCTTACTGGTTTGAGCCATCAGAGGAAAGAACTTGAACTTAGCAGAGCAACTAAAGGTTTAGAGAACCACGGAGAGGAGAGTCCCCAGATTGGAGCACACACTGCGTCTGATTTCGGGTTGCTGGACGATGTAAGCACATCTGTTAACACGGAGAAGGTGGGTGCAAGCTCTCAGCACCGTGAGCGCCGTCCCTGGTCTGCAGCTCACCGGGTTGGTGGGGACACCAGCAGCCAGGCCTGCAGCCCCTTCAGGTCCTGCCGGGACCCCTTCAACTTTTCTGACTCTGAGGTCAGCTCTGTCACTAGGTGAAGTAACAAGAGACGGACATGAATTGTTTCACCGTCTCCCATCATGGCTTGAAGTCTGAGCCCTCTTGCACAGTCTCCATCACTCCTAGGGCCTCTCACAGTTGCTGTTGTTTTAAGATCAGACCCTGAACCATACGCCATTCAAACAGAAAGCATAAGAAGGCTGGCGTGACTATATTAGGATCAGTGAAATAAGCTTTACATCAAGGAGAATCACTAGAGACTGACATAGATAATTCTCAGTGGTAACAGGGTTGCATATATTCCATCAGGGAGACTGAACAGTCATAAATGTAGGCCCCTGTGATAACGGGATCACAAAATACATGAAGTGAAAGGACAGAACTTAAAGGACATATAGAAAAATCTACAATTACAGTTGGAGATTTCAATGCTCCTAGTTTAATATTGATTACAAAAATAAGTGAGGATATGAGAGACTTGATCAGGTGGTGCCCATAGCTTACTGGGTAGGGCGCCAGCCACAAACACCAAGGTGGGTTAGAACCCCGCCCGGGCCAGCTGAACAATAATGACAACCACAACCACAACAACAATAAATAGCCAGGCATTGTGGTGGGCGCCTGTAGTTCCAGCTACTTGGGAGGCTGAGGCAAGAGAATTGTTTAAGCCCAAGAGTTTGAGGTTGCTGTGAGCTGTGATGACACAGCATTCTACTGAGGGCAACCTAGTGAGACTGTCTCAAAGAAAAGAAATGACTTGATCAATACCATCAACCAGCTGAACTTGGGTGACTTTTATTCCATCCAATAAGAGCAGAATACATATTCTTTTCAAGGGCACATGGAATGTTGCCCAAGATAAACCAGGTGCCAGGTCATGAAACGAGTCTCAGTAAATTAAAAAAGACTAAAACAATACACATTATGTTCTCTGACCACGACAGAATTAAACCAGTGATCAACGACAGAATGATCTCTGGAATGCCCCCAAGTACCCAGAAATTAAACAAACACTTCTAAATAACTCATAGATAGAGGAAGAAATTTCAAGGGAAATGAGAAAATATTTTGAGTTGAGTGAAAATGAAAACTCCAGTTGTCAAAATTTATGACATGCTGCTAAAGAATTGCTCAAAGGAAAATGAATAGCCACAGATGTTTGGGTTAGTAAAGAAAAAAAGTTTTCAAATCGATAATTTGAGCTTTCACTTTAAAAAGATATAAATAGAAGAGGAAATTAAATTTAAAATAAATAGAAAAAAATAATGAAACATAACAATTAAATCGAAAATTAAAAAAATAGAGAAAATAATTGAAACAAAAAGGTTTTATTCTGTGAAAATATCATTAAGTTTAATCAGCCTCTATCTAGACTGGTTAAAAAAAAAAAAGAAGACGAACGTGCCGAAATCATAAATGAGAGAAGGAACATCAGTATAGATTCTACGGGCATTAAAAAATAATCAGGAATTATTATGAACAACTCAACGAATGTGACCACTTAAATGCAAAATATAAATTTCTTAAAAAACATATTATTAAAATGAACTCAAAAGAAATGAAAATATGCCTAGCCCTATACTAAATTTGGAAATGGAATTCTCAACTAAAAAAATTCCTGTGAAGAAAATTCTAGATCTACATAACTTCACTCGTGAGTCGTAACTAATAGTTGAGGAAGACATAATACCAATTCTATACAAAATCTTTCAGGGAACAGTGGAAGAGGGAACTCTCTCAATTTATTTCATGAGGTCAGTATTACCTTGACGTCGATGCCCAATAAAGATAGCAGAAGAGAAAAAAGAATCTATTAACCCAAATCATGAATGAACACAGAAACAAAAATCCTTAACAAAGTAGAGTCGACCTTGCACAACCTGGATTTGAAGGGCACAGGCCCATTTGCATATGAATTTTCTTCTGTACCAGCCAGCCCTGGGTGGGCAAGATCAGCCCCTCCTGCCCTTCCTCCTCCTTAGCCTGCTCCGCCTGCGAAGATGTGGGGGATGGAGTTCTTCATAGTAAATAGATTTGCTCTTCCTTGAGATTTTCTTAGTAACATTTGCTTTTCTCTAGCTTACTTTATTGTTAAAACACAGCATATAATACATGTAGCATACAAAATATGTGTTGATAAACGGCTTATGTTATTAGTAAGCCTTCTGATCAGCTGTAGGTTTTTATTTAAGTTTTGGGGGAGCCAAAAGTTGTGTGTGGATTTTTGACTGTGTGGGGAGTTGGAGCCCCTGACTCCAGTGTCGTTCGAGGGTTAACTACATTATAATACCAAATACAACATAAAAAATGCACATACTAGGAATGCAAAGTGGGTTTATTGTTAGAGAATTAATCACTGAAAAGTATAATGTTAACAGAGTAAGAGGAAGACCATATGAGGGTAACCAATAAAGCAGAAAAAAAAATGATAAAATGAAACATTTATTCCTGAAAACTCTCTGCAAACCAGGAACAGAATGAAGCTTCCTTAAGCCAACAGGGGGAATTTACAAAAAGCCTATAGCTAATATCATATCTGATGAAATGGTGACCACTTTCTTCACTAGGATCAGGAATAGGTCAAGGATGTCCATTCTCACCACTTCTATTCATCATTGTGCTAAAAATCTTAAAAACTACAATAGGGTACCCCCTCCCCAAAGGCACATAGATTAGAAAGAAAGAAGTAAAACCATCTTCATTCTCAGAAGAAATGATTGTGAACATAGAAAATCTTAAGGAATCTTCATAAAGGTCCTAGAACTAATCAGTGGTTTTAGCAAGATTCCCCCCCCCAATACACGGTCAGAATGCAAGAGCTAATGATGCTTTTATCTACTAGCAATGAATGATTAGGAAATGAAAAAATACCATGAATAGAGCCATCAAAAATATCAAGTATTCATTTAACACATAGTAAAAGATTTGTATGCTACAAAATATTGGTAATATGAATGTTAAGATGTAAAGAGAAGGAGAGATACAAGACGGGCAGGGATTGAAAGTTTCTGTATTGTGAAATGGTCAGTTTTCCCCATATTGATCTGTAGAGTCAATGAAATTCTGATCAAACAATTAGTAGGCCTGTTTTGGAGAAATTGGCAGGCTGATCCTAGCATTTATATGAAAACTTAAAGGAATTAGAATAAGCAAAGCAATTTTTTAAGTAAGAACAGTGTTGGAGGACTCACCTGATTCCTGGCTTACTGAAGAGTTGCAGTAATCAGGACAGCACGGTACTGGCATCAGGACAGACATATAGACTAAGGCTCTTATTTATATGATTGATTTCCCATAAAGGGGCCAAGGTAATTTAATGTGAAATTTCAGTCATTTCAATAACTAGCCCTGGAACAAGTGGATACCCATATAGGGGGAAAAAATGAAGTCCAATCATTATCTTCCTCCATGCATAAAAATCAATTGAATGCCGATTATAGACTTCCCAGTATGAGCTTAACTGTGGGACTTTTGTGAGTCATCATTGGAGAAAACCCGTGACTTTCAACTAAAAAAGATTTCTCAGAACACACAAAAAAGAGAAGCTTTTGCTTTTCAACAAAGCTATGAAAATGAACAAGTGAGCCACAATCCAGGAAAACGTATTTGTAAAACATAATTTTAATGAAGGACTGGTGCCCAAAATACATAAAGAACTCTCACAACTGGGTAATCAGATAATAAGAAAACAACCCAACTGTCTAAAAAGAGAAAAGAATTGAACAGACATATCACAAAAGGGGATCTAAACATGGCCAATAATCTAATGAAAAGACGCTCACAGAAGCAAATTAAAGCCACACCTTGAAGTCAAACGTATCTTTGCCCCATGATGGTAACAGTCCATTTCTGGGTATCTGCCCTAGAGAAATGAAATGTGTCTGAAGTTTGGTACATGAATGTTCACAGCAGCATTATTATAACAGCCCCAGACTAGAAATGTCCCAAATGTCCATCATACGGTTAATGGGTAAACACATCATGGCTTATCCATTTGTTACTCGGCAATGAAAAGGATCAAACTGCTGGTTCACAAAGCGACATATACACTTTAAAAATATGTGAAATGGAAGAAGCCAGGCCCAGAAGACTACGTGCAATGTTATTCCATTTATGAAATTAAAAACACGGAAAAATAGAGCAATAAAAAGTAAGTTGCCAGAGGCCAGGGATAGAGGAGGGGGTTGATGCCCCAGAGCACACAGGAACTTTCGGAGTTATCAAATGCTCTGTGCCAGTGTCCCTCAACTTTTCTTGGCACCACCAACCAGTCTCATGAAAGACGGTTTTTCCCTGGACTGAGGGTGGGCGATGGTTTGGGGATAATTTGTTACATTTATTGTGCACTTTATTTCTGGTATCATCACATTGTGATAGATAATGAAGTGACTATACCACTCACCATCATGTGCAATCCGTGGGAGCCCTGAGCTTGCCTTCCAGCAACGAGGTGGTGCCATCTGGGGATGACAGGAGACAGTGACACCTGAAGTGTGTCGCTTCTGTCCTCAGCCACACCTCAGATCATCAGGTGTTGGATTCTCATATGGAGCTATAAGCTAGATCCCTCAGATGCACAGTTTACTGTGGGGTTTGAGCATCTATGAGAATCTGTCCAGAGGCAGAGCTGAGGCCGTGGTGGCAGCAATGGGGGGCGGCTGTAAATACAGATGAAGGTGTGCTCGCTTGCCTGCCACCCACCTCCTGCTGTGTGGCCCGGTTCCTAACAGGCCACAGACAGGTACTGGTGTGGACTGCAGGCCCACCTCATGAGTGTGGTGGACATTAGATGACTGAGTACGTGTGCCAAAACTCATAGAATTCAACATGAGTGAGTTTTAGTGTGTGTAAGTTATTCCTCTATTGTATCCCCCCAAAGCAAGAATAATTTCTGGACAAACAGGGACTTCAGCAGGAAAACTGCAAGAGATTGTATGTTCTCCCTTGTTGGACGTACACGTCCTACTGCCTGGAAAGGAAGGAATAGGCCATTTCTTGGTCAAGATCAAGAGACACGAGTCAGAATCTGTGGACCCCACCATCGTTTTGAGATGTCGGAGAGGTTTCTCCCAAGGATTTCCCCCTCATGTGCAGCACGGTGGTTACTGTTCCTTTCTCCTACCAAGAGCTGCAGCCGTTAGGAACCTCGGTTTAGAACACGCTGGATGCCCACGTCTTTTCCCTCTCATCTAGCATGATGCCTTCAGGCAGGACCCACCCAGTGAGACTACTTTATTTTCACAGCATACCCGGGGGGTGGGGGGCGGAGGGCTGGAGCTTCCGGTGAAACCGACTCCCCTGCCACCCACCACCGTCTTCCACAAACTCTTCTGTATCTAACCCAAACCCTGGTGCTCCCATCTTCCCTCCTTCCCTTCCGTTACTTCCTAGGAAGTCAGTGAAACAAAGCTCATAACCATCTTCTGTAAAATAACCTTTCCTACCCTTGAGGAGAGCTATTAAATCATTCCCTGCTCTTGCACGCTGAGATAAATACTCCTCATAGTTGTATGTTAGAGATTTCTCTGTATTTCTCCCGGAGCTTCTGAACAGGAGTGAGATGTTGGGGAAAAGGCACTGTTTGCCAGGAACTCACGGTCCCGTGTTCCAGGTAGTGGCAAGGAGGCCAGCTTTGTTTCTGATACTCCGTCACCATATACCCTTGGGACAAGTGGCCTCTCTGAGCCTCAGCCTCTCCATCTGACTATTGGGTACCACAGTATCTATGGGGGGTGCTGACAATGAGCAGATGCCCACTAATTCGCCTTTTTCACCCCTGCTCCCCACTCCAGAAATCTGCTGACTCCCCTCATGCCTCGGGAAGTGCCCGTTAGAGAGTGCTATGACTGAATTCCACTTATCTGGGTGGCTAAGGTATTGCTTAGACACTGTATTTTTGAAAATTAATGAAGCAAGATAATAATACCTAGTATTGATAGAGTCTTTGGTCTGTTATCTTAATTATGCTTTATGAAGCTACCATAAAACTATTAAGTAAGATTACTGCAAATTAATTAATATTTATTATACCCCTGGAAGCAAAGTAGAGCCTTTATAAATCAAGTACAGTGGGCTGAAGAAAATTCTTCCTGAATTTGCAGGATCCTGTGTCGCTGAGGCTGTTGACTCACAGATAAATTAACCTCAATCTCAGGCAATCCTGCTGTGGGCGACCTGGCTGGAACTGAGGACTAAGAATTCATGGTGGACCCGTAACCCACTGAAAAGCACAGTGCTGGAGACAGAGCTGGCACGAGGACGGTAACTGTCCCTCCACTTTTTACTCCCTTACTTTTTTTTCCTTTAGTCTTGTCACTGACGTCCTAATCTGCCGTCTGTCCGATAGTGCACACCTGTTCCTTCAGAGGGAGGGGAAGCTCAGGGTGGTCTGTTGGGGAGGGAAGGAAAGATTGGAAGAGATGGGCTAACAGTACCAATGACCCTGCCAGACTTCTGGTGTATCCTGTTGTACTTCTGTGTGTCCATTACCTGCGCTGTTTTATATGTGCCCTCAGTGGCCTGGTGGTGGCTGTGCTTTGGTGACTCAATAAACGAGTAATAATCTTTGCTGTCTGCACAGACTTTAATCTACTTGATCTCATAGCTGCCTTCAGCGAGCCATGAATGCACCTTACACCTAACCTCTCTCTCATGTATCTCAGAGATTTTCTGTCTGAGTTTGTTTCAGAAGTGGCTTACTTGTGATTCCCTAATGGAATATCTTGACCAAGGCAGGTTACTTTATGTCTAAAAACCTTCTCTGGGCCAAGAATAGGGTGTGTGTGTGTGTGTGTGTGTGTGTGTACTCAGACACACATGTAAGCCATGTACAAATATTTACCTAGCACCGTATGTAAACCCTAATTCTAAGCTCTGTTTAGAGGTTGAGACTTGACTGCGGAGTGACAGAGCAGGAGGAATGTAGCATTCCATGGATCAGCCCTGAGAACAAACCCCAAGACTGACTAGTTAGACCAAGCTCAGAGACTGCTGTGCGCCCTCGCAGCCTCGGTGGCCTCATCTTCCAAGTGAGAACAGTAAGGACAACGATGGCAACACTTCCACCTACCCCGCCAGCCTCACACCTTACGGTATTCTCCAGGCATATAAACCATGCACTTGAAAGCAGACCCAGCTTTCGCGGGCTGGTTCACTGCCATATCCCAGAGCCGAGCACAAATGAGGCAGGCTTGAGGGTCAGCATGGAGGATGCTCTGTGGTCCCCCAGCTGCCCCAGAAGGCTCAGAGCTGGGCTAATTTTTCTATTTTCAGCCCAGACGAGGCCTTGCTCTTGTTCAGGCTGGTCTAGAACTGAGCAATCCTCCCACCTCGACCTCCCAGAGTACTAGGATGACAGGCGTGGGCCACTGGGCCTGGCCCCTCCTCCCCATTTTAGTGCATGCCTCAACTGCCCCCCAGCCTGGGGGTAAGTCCCGCTCTCCTATGTCCCAGCTGTGCGACCAGGGGCAAGGTCTTCAATCTCTGTGCTTCACAGTGGGGATGGCAAAAGCTTCTACATCTCACAGGGTTGTGGTGAGGGGCAAATGAGGTAATGCTCGCAGAAGGTTCGTGTTGAGACTGTGCCAGAGCTCACAGCACGTATTTTTACTATAACCCTACCACAGGCAGCCGTCCTTTCCATGTTTTCTCACTTCTGCTTTTGCAAAAGTGACCTCCCTGGACACCCAAGGGGCAGTTTCTCTGGGCAGAGCTCAGTTCTGGCTCCTGCCCTGGTCTTCCCACCTTCCTCCTCCCCACCTGCCTTTGCTCTCCTGGGCATCCCCACCAGGACAGTGGGCCTGGCCTCACCCCAGCTCCCTGTTCCCCGTGGCCACTCACTATGTGCACCTGGTGGGCCTCTGTGTGTCTTCTGCCCGGGGTATCCTGCACCCCCTTCCCTCCTAAGCACCCCACGGAACTCGGCTATCATGGGAAGCCTGCCCTGCCCTGGGGAGGGCTCAGTTCTGGGTCATAAGTTCTTAGAGTGCCTCCTTCCCTTCCGGCCCTTACCAAGGTTTGTTTCGGCAGCCAGTCTCCGTTCCACAAGACCAGTGTCCCTGAGGACTGTCCCGACTCGGTCCCTTCTCTCCACGGCCTAGGACAGTGGTAGAAGTACAATATAAATTAATGAATTCCTCATTATTAATTTAGAGGCCGGCAGGCAATGCCCTGCCAATGAGCTCCCTCAGTGTGGAATCTTATGCCAAATTCCTGTGAAATTTTATACAATTCTTTTACTAAAATCTGAGGAGAAGTGTCCTAATGAGCGCCACACAGGGGGTACACTTTGCATATTATTTGCAGAAGTGGAGATGTATGTAAAATGACATTGTCTGGAAAAATTCCCTGGCTATTAATATTAAACAAAGGTTAATACTAAAAGCCGTTTCCTCCGTGAGTGTCACTGAACTAGAAAGTATGGCACAGGACGACAGAGTACCAGAGACGTGGAGCATTTCATGACTCAGGAAGAGGGACCAGCAACTTCCCCACCAGCAAGAGCAGGGCAGTGCGCGTCTGTTCAGCAACGGCTCGTGCGAATTCGCTTTCAGCTGTAAGATGGTGCAGTGCTGACGTGGGATTCACCGCATCTGTCACTGGGGTGCTGATGAGAAAACACGGCACACACATCACCTGGGCCCTGCAAATGGAAGGACGGCTGTACCCCCAGAAGGAGCTGGAAACGGAGTCATCAGCATCAACAGAATCTATTGTTCCCTGGTCGGAAAATTGAGGGATGATTTCTCCTGCGAGTCAGAATGGAGCCCGTTTGCATTTGTCAGCAAAATGATCCCATTTCACACCATTAACGTTTGGCAAGATGGAGCCCCATCCATTAGCTAATCTGCAGATGCCCCGACCACAGATTCAGGAAAACAAAGAGCGGCACAGTCCTGCCTTGTCTGCACCGAGCCAAAACTATGAGCTAACCCAGCGTCTCGGTTCTAACCCAGGTAAGGGGGGTACCACAGAGTGCTTCATTAAAACAAGTCAGGAGCTGGTGGCTGCTGGAACAAAATGTCGCCATCCTGCACCGACTGTCAGGAGTGCACGGCAGGGACTGCTGGCCCATGAAGATATGCACGGTGTGGCCAGGACGGGCTTGGGACATAGCAGTAAATAAAATAAAACCCTCATTAATCCACCATCCCCAGGAGAGCGAGCTGGCGCTCACACTTTTGGCACCCACATTCTCTCTTGGGTCCCCATGACTGACTGCTGTACTGGGAACCATGCCCCTCTGTCCGGGCTTTCTTGTAGGGACGTGGCCACTTTACTAAGTCCTCTAGTTTCAACTTTTCTTGGCAGAATCCAGCAAAATGACTTTCCCTGCTGAACTGGCTCTCAGCTCCCAGCTCTCCTTCCCAGTTCAAAATGGGTTAGTGATCTGAGAACTACGATTCACAGATACCTACCACCCACCCCCTGCTGCTGAACCATCTCTCCAGGGCCCCCCTCCCTCACCGTATGCTATCAAACAAAACTGGCCTATGGGAGGGCCGAGGTAGCCCTGGAGCTTCCCGGCTACTCCCTGAGAATTACCCGACAGATACATCAAATAGTGGTATAGTGGTGAGATTATACACCAGCAGTCAGTTCCCCAGTCTGTCTTGGTAAATGGTTTGTGGAGTTTTCTAAATATTAATCTAAGACAATATATTTTAAAGTATAACTACAGTAAGAATTATTAAGAAATAACCATAATTCAGAATTCATCTTGACACAGAATGGGTGCGCAAATATTTATTTATTTATTGCAGTTTTTGGCCAGGGCTGGGTTTGAACCCACCACCTCCGGTATATGGGGTCGGCGCCCTACTCCTTTGAGCCACATGCACTGCCCAAGTGTACAAGTATTTATTGAATAAATGAATGAATCCTGACCCCAGGAGCATATACTCAGGCTGCCCTTCTCAGCAGAAACATGGGAAGCGCAGTCTGCGTGAAGCAGATAGACGCAGGGCTCTGGGAGCAGAGCTGCCACCAATATTTGTTTGATGCATGAGATTAGCGATTGTGGGAGCTGAGAACCATCACTGTGAACCCTCCCCTGTCAGCAAATGAGGCAATTTAATACGTGCTAGTAGGACAGCTTAGAGCAGGCATGGCTAGGCCAAACTCCAAACTAGAATCCTCAACTGCAGGAGAAAAACTAACACACTCTGCCCGCATGACCCCGGAGCTATGATGCAACTCTCGATCCATCTGAGCTCCCCAGAAGGGCAGGGCCCCTTTGCATTGCTGTGGTGCCTTGTGCACAGACTTCCATCCATTATTTCAGTCACACACACAGTGTCTCTGGGAGGAGATGGGACCAGAGACTGTCCTTGGTGGGGAAGATGGAAAGCCCAAGCTCTAAGAAGCTCTAGGACCTGCCCTTGGCTGCAAGGACCCAAAGCGAGCTGGATGGAAGCCCTAAATCCCTCCTCTCAGCTGTCTGTCCCCAGCTAGACAGGAAGTTCCACCAAGTTCTTCTCCCCTCTGCCACTTGTTGTGATGTCCCTTCTGCTTAGATGGTCACTTTTCCCGCTGCCACCCTCATCCTCACATTCTCTGGGTCTGTGGTCTCTAATCCCCAGGCCATGGACTGATACTGGCCTGTGCCCTGTTAGGAACTGGGCCACACAGCAGAGGGCCGGCAGTGGGCGGGCGGAGGGAGCGTCATCTCTGCTTACAGCCGCTCCTAACTGCTCATATCCCCTCCTGAGCCCTGCCTCCTGTCAGACCCTCCCCTCTCAATGCCCCCTTTAACCCTGGATAGTGGGGAAAAATGTCTTCCATGAAACAGGTCCCTGGTGCTAAAAGGGTTGGGGACCACTGCTCTGAAAACTCGTGTTATACTTCACATTGTAGAGAGCCTCCCCAAGTCACCAATCCAAATTTGTCATGCCACTGTGTCCTTCTCGGGACTTTGCAAATTTGTAATTACATCCTTACCCTTGTGCATATCCTTCCACACCTGCCACCCCAGTGGCCCTGAACTGCACGAGGGTGGAGATCTTTCCCGGTGTGTTCTCTGCTGTAACCTAGTTCATTGTCCCCATCTCCACCCCCGAGCTCAGCCTTCCATGCTCTGTGCCGAGACAGGGTCTGATGCAAACCTCGGCTCTCCTTCATCTGCTGGTCCTGAGAGGAGGCCTGGACGGGACCAGGTGGGCGAGAGTTTGCACCTTTCCTTTTATGGGTCCCGCCTGCCAGAGTTTTCCCCGCTATGTATTTGTTTTTCTCTTTACTTTGGTTAAGTCTCCAGTCGGAATATTTCTGAGGGCTTGCTCAGCTTTCTTAGAGATAGGTCTGAATGGAACAAGAAAGGCTCTTTTCCCTAAATCTCAGTGAGGTCTCTATCTTCGGCCAATGTGCTTATTAAAGGGCATGGGGAGTGCCAGGTAGAAACATGAGGGTGTGGTCAGGGAATAGCATGGAGGACACTAGAGAGAGGTGGGTATCCGTTGTGCAAACCCCCATGCCAACAGAGAGCGTATTGGGGATGTGATTTTTTTTTTTGTTGGGGGGAGACAGAATCTCACTCTGTCACCCAGGCTACAGTGCAGTGGTGTCAGCTTAGCTCACAGCAACCTCAAACTCCTGGCTCAAGTGATCCTCCTGCCTCAGACTCCTGACTAGCTTGGACTACAGGTACCCATCACAACACACCTGGCTAAGCTTTCTATTCTTAGGAGAGACAGGGCTGACTCTGTCAGATCCCTGACCTCAAGGGATCTTCCAACCTCAGCCTCCCAGAGAGCCAGACTCACAGGTGTGAGCCACTGCACCCAGCTTGGGGATGTGATTTAAACAGAGGAAGCTTCAACGTGTTGGTGAATGCCTAACACCTAAGCAGAGTGAGGATTTTGGAGTAATGATTACCGTGAGTTATGAAGCTCTCTGTCCGAGGGTACTCTGGACTAGAAGAGGTTTTCCTCTATTCTGCGAGATAATCATTTCAGTTCACTCACATGGATGTTTAATTTTACAACATTGCTATTGGGCCCAGAAAAAAAAAATCCATCCAGAGCCCATTATTAACACCCTGAAAATGGAAAGCTAATCTCTGAACAAATAGCTAAAATAATATTTTGCCAGGGTTTTATTTTTGCGTCGTGAAGGAGGAACTCTACGCAGTTGTTCTCTGTTTCTTCCTCCCCTTTTCTTTTGGAATTTGCTGTGTTGGAACAAAGGAAACTAGGCTGACTGCAGGCAAAGAGGTGGGGGCCTCGTCCCTCCCTGAGTCCGGGAGCTCAGTGATCCCGGCCGTGGTAGAGAGCAGCGGCAGGTGCCTGCAGAGGTGAGGCCTGCCTCCAAGGAGAGCCCAGCTT
The DNA here is from genome assembly GCA_963574575.1 of Galagoides demidoff. Classification (NCBI taxonomy): domain Eukaryota; kingdom Metazoa; phylum Chordata; class Mammalia; order Primates; family Galagidae; genus Galagoides; species Galagoides demidoff. The sequence goes on along the minus strand of CAUYQV010087671.1, from coordinate 16,262 downwards.
CCTGCACCTGGCCTAGTGGCTCCTGAGTGACGGTTTGGACCCCAGATCTTCGCCTGCCCCAATTCATTCTGCTGCTTGCATCTGAGAGCTCGAAGTGTGGCATCTCTGGGGGCACCCCCCCCAAATGATCAACTCTCGTAACACACTACACTCTTGGCCAGAGCTGGGCTGAATGCTTCCCATGCCTTCCTGCTCCCTGGACTTTGGGCTGGAAAATGGTTTTGGACCCAGTTTCCCAGCTCTTAGCCTCAGGGTTTGGACCAGGCTTACCAAGGACCCAAGGAAAATCGGTTCAAACATCACCCTGAAAATGGAGGAAACGGCAGAGGCTTTGCTCTTGCCTAGGTTCCCTCGTTCTCTGCATGGGATTGGTGCTAACATGACCCACACTCATTGATCTGTGGGTCGGCGTGGATTTGCCCTGGGTCTTCCTGAACCCACATCTGGCCCTAAGAGCGTGTGAGTGCTCCCTGCCCTCTGAGGAGCCATCCCCCTCAGAGCAAGCACAGGTGCCAGCGGCGTCACCGGCTGGGCACTTATCCCGAAGTGATTGATTAACACGTGTGCTTTTAATAATAAGCAATTATATTCAATGCATGACTATGAGAAAGGGATTTATAAAATACACCTATCAATTTATTGGTACAGGGAGCTCTCACTTTAAGACCTGTTTAGAAACATGCTTTAAAACTAGAATCCAGAAATGCAGTTTAAATTTTACATCAATACACCAAACAGTGGAATTTGAGCCTTGCGGTGATGTGACAAATTGAGGACTTGATGCTCCTTGGAATTCCAGTGCCCGTCCCTAAATCCCCGGATCGTGAATTGGGGGTCGTGCAGGAACCTCCCAAGGATGCAGAAAGCTGAGGTGGAAGATTTCCCTTGGATGCAGCAGTCAAGAGGAGGATGTGGGCCGGCCGTGCCCAGGAGCAAGTGCACTAACACAGATGCACCTTTCAATTCTATCTCCCGGGCCGTGTGCTAATGCACAGGGTGCTGAGCTGGACTGTCCCCCCCACACCGCCGCCTCCCCGCGCACTTCAAGCTTTATTTCATCCACTTAATGCTCTCTGCTCTGTGCTCAGGCACTTAAAACCTCCCATTACTATCACTCCGGCTCTTTTACGGCTTTTTTATTTGCTCTATCATTTCACAGTCCAGTTGTTCTTTTCGGTCAGGTGGACTATAAAATACTTTGATAACAAGTTCACACTGGGAGCCGGTGGTGGGCTCAGCCCGTGCTGATCGCGGGCTCTTCCCTTCCGGGCCTGCCCCAGCTCGGCGCCTTCTCCAGGCTGCTCCTTCTCCTCCTGCCCAGAACAGCTACAAGGAGATCCATGTTCTCACTCGCAATTTTTCTTTTAAATAATCAAGCATTTTCACCTTTGCTCCTTAATTACCTGTCTTCTCTAAAGGTATTTTAATCTATTGCTATGCATTTAATATTATTCCCCTCCACATCAGCCTTCAAATATATGAGCTCAAATCCATCTCTGTGGAACGTGCTGGCATGTCCCCTTCGTCTGAATCTCCATGGCCCACCTTCACGCTCGCTGGCTGCGTGCTTCGCCCCTGGGGTCCACCTTGCCACCACTTACCTGTTCTGTCACCTGGAGCCTTTCGGAGCCATAGTTTCCCCTTTCTTCTGGGACAGGGGAATCATAACAGCTCCCTCTCTTCTCGTGGGGGTCATCTTAAGGTTGGAATGAGATGACCCTCGGCACCTCTCACTCCGTGGTTAGTGACGGTGGACACTTCTCTCCCCGAGCAGAGTGTCTCGTACAAGAGCACTGTCCTTGCCCTTCCCTCAGTAGGTCCCCACCTCAAGAAAGAATGTTCCAGCCAAAGTTCAGAGCTCAGCATTCCCTGTGCCTGCTCTGAGACCAGACCGGGGCAACCAAACCCAGCTGGTCCTGAGCGGTCGCCTCCCCAGAAGGAAATACAGGCCTCAACTCACTCCTTCAGACCCCAGACGAGGCTTAGCCACGTGGACCCCTGACAGGTCAACTTTTTGCCTCATGTTATTGATCCAAATTCACTTCAGGTTTGTTTTCCAGAAACATGTCCCTGGCTTATAACATTGTTGATTAGAATCAGGTATCACTTGGCCAAATTTAAGAGTATTATCACTGCTATTTTTCTTTGAAACAATGATAATTTTTTTCTTTTTTTGACTTTATTCAAATATTTTATTCAAAATTTTTAACTTTATTTAACTTTAACTATATTCAAAAATTTTAACTTTATTCAAATTAATATGAGGGTACAATATTTAGGTTACATGGTTCTCACTTCCAGGGTAAAGTTCCATTTGTAGAAGAGCCCCCTCACCCCGGAGGTCTGTTATTCGCCCTCACAATGTGCACATTAGGTGAGATCCCACCTCATGCCCTCCCTCCTTCTGCCATTTGTCCTACTCCCCACCCCCTCTGACCTTCCCTCTACCCCCAAACTGGGCTATAAGAGTGAAACAATGATAATTTATTACATATTAACTGTACGCCAGGCTAAGTGAGAGGTGCTCAACAGACACTGTTAACTGGTAAAACTCTGTGACATGGGCATTATTTCCACCCACTTTACAGATAGGGAAACTGAGACCCAGAGAGGCTAAAAGTCTTTGCAAGGTCATGCAGGTAGAAAGTAAGTGGCAGTTGGGATGCAAGCCACTGTCAGATGCCACCTCCCAGAGTTAACACTGGGGTGAGGGCTGCATCTTGCAGGCCCCCCACTGCCCACAGCCTCTGGAGTCCCGGTGCTCCTCCATCTCTAGTCAATAGGTGCCAGTGGACCAGAGCGAAGTGTTGAAGGATCCAGAACGTCAGCTCCATGTGTGAAAAATGGAAAATTTATTACCTGCAATCCTTCTTCTCATTGAACTCCTGTCACGCTGATTACCTGCTGGAACATAGCACGGCCGTTTCTAATGACAGCAGTACACTCAGATCACATCAATCTAATTTTGCATAAAATTTAGGAATTTTTTCTTCTCAATTTATCCAGATAAAAATACTAATCTAAAATTGAAATTCTTCTCTTTTCCATCTTATTTCTCTCCTAGATATTTTAGTCTTCTCTGAACAGAACGGACATTGAAAATCTGATGAGTGGATCAGTTCATCTGTAGGACAGGGATCTACTTACTATTCCAGATGAGCATATTTATTTATAATGTGCCCCTCTCTGTTTCTAAAAGTTATCTGAGGTGACTTACAGTAACAAATATACAGGTGCTGAGATCAGTGAAACAAAGTAAAAAGGAAAAAAAAAGAAAGGTCGTAGACAGAGAGGGGAACATAGGGTAATCAGTCAAGTGAGAGTCTCAAGAAAGTCCTGTGTCTAGGGCACATTAATTATAACAGTAATAATCATGACATCTGCCGTTTGTCGGCTCACTCTGTTCCAGTTGCTTTCTAGACACAATTTCATTTAAGCCTCCCAATTGGCCTGCAGATAGGTGCAGCAGAAGCTCTGTAAGTTGACCACCCAAGTGACTAACAAACTGGTCCACACAGGGAGGTGGTCAACATAAGGAAGCGGGCCTACTGTGCAGACACAGACATGTGGCACATGTCTGGTCTGTGAAAACTAGGTCCACTTAAGGAAGTGGTCAACTCTGGAGGTTTTACTGTATTTTTGTCCCTGATTTCAAGGTGGAGTGACACCCCAATGGTTGTATTTATTTGCCAAATGCCCCAACTTCTGCAAGTCCCAAAGAACACCATCTGCCTGGGAGATCGGCTTACAGAAGCTGCATAAAACTCTGTCCCACAGCCTCCCAGCCCTGTTGCATCTCAGAAAATAGACCCCTTGCTCCCTTCCTCTGCCCATTCTTTGGGGCAAATGCATCCCCTGGGATCCCTCGCTTGCCTTCCACTCTGGCCTTGCCGTTTTCCTCCTGCCTCTTGGACTACTCAATGCAAAGATCCTTTGGCCACCTGGCCACCTGGCCACCGTCAGCTCTACCTCCCACCCCTCTCTCCTCAGAGCTTCTCACACATCACTGTTACCTTCTGTTGGCCCCTGGTTCCCTGACAAGGCCTTGACCTAGTCCTTAACCCACTGCATGCCCATTACCTGCCAACCATCCTCCTTTCTTCAAGGGCACCAGCTCCCCACAGTTACCCCTAGGTCATTTGTTTATTGCAAAGGACCAATGAATATGTATCAAGTGACTGAATAAATCACTAAGGGATGGAAAGATTAATGGATGACTGGGAGAAGCCATAGGCATGTCACACACCCAAGGTCACTCCCTTAGAAGTGCAGAACCCAAGTTTGCCAGTCTCCAAAGCTTGGGCTCTTGTGACTTCCCAGGTTATACACTCCTGGAGCTCTGAGTATCTTGCCCAGCCTCAGCTGCCATCCATCCTGGGTTCTCAGGGGATGGTGCCCCCCCCTGGAGTGGTGCAACGGTTTAGCTCTGCCACGTCCACATTTTGCAAAGGTTGCCTGGCAGCAGAGAAGTCTAACACTGCAATTTCAGAAGGCTGGACGTGCCCTGATGTCTTCAACAAGGAATCTCGCTAAGGCACCGCAGGCCCATCCCCTGCGGAAGGCTACAGGGCTTGGAGTGGAACCAAACTCAGCTCCCTTCACAAGTCATGGCAGCTCTCAACCCTGGAAGGCAATGATGGAATATTCCATGAGAATCGCACTTGGCTTCCTTATAATGCCCATTCAATAGATTGTTTTGATGGAAACATCACAAATCCATTTTGTGAAAAGCCAATGATATTTGCACCCAGGAATTCAATAACAAGACATGAAACTCAGGGAAAGAAATAATCAAATTGTCCACCCAGAGTGGAGTTAAAATTGTCATAAACATTGATCCTTCATTGCAGGGAATAGGAATAATGAACAGTTGCTGAAATTGCAGAGCCGCGGAGATTTCATTCTCTAATTGTCAAAAAGCATTAAACACCAACTATTTATTTTGCGGCAGAGGAAGCAAAAACAGACTTCAGTGCATCCCTTCGGCAGAGGTTGTCCCTAATTGTCATGCATAGATTGCAACAGAGGTTACGGAGAAAAATTGTTTGCATTTATTAATCAAAAGGAGTCAAAGGCACACAAAGATATCATCAAGACTCCCTTGTGCTGGGGGGAGGCTGACAACTAACATTCCTGATGAAGTGTTTGCAGAGTGTTTGCAATCTGTTCAAAGCCTTTTTCCTTTGCAGGTGCAAACCTTTCTATCTGAAACATCAAAGAAACAATTGAAAATTAAACAGAGTAAACACGGAGATACAGGTTTCAATCTTCCATTTTTTAAGACAATGGGAGAGGTATAATTAATTTCAAAGCAATATTTGTGTTCTTTCAAAACTCATTTGGGCACATTAGCATTTCATTACTTGTGTATTAAGCACGGTTGCTCCTTTCCCCCTCTCTTTTGCCCCTTTTGTTTTTTTTTAAAAATTAGAAAGTTGAACTACTCCTGAGATGCCTTTTACTCCAAAGCATCCGTGCATAGATAATTATCTTGCTCAGCCTGTTTGATCAGTAGAATAAGTCAGAACTGCTTGGGTAAAATCAGGCAGCAGAAAATAGATTAAGGGAGAAAGAACTCCTTTCTGGTGATAGTAAGAACTTCGGAAGCAAATATAGCGTCACTCAATTTTGCTATAGTGTACTTTAGTGAATTCATAGTAGGTGACTTTTAATATATTGGTTTTCTTTAATTGCTTTTCTCTATTCGGTTTTAAACTCTTATCCACCCCAAATAAATTGAATTAAAATACAACCAGCACATCTTACTTTGTCACCTGAACATTAGAAGCATGTATTTCTATATTTTGCTTTTAAGCCATATTTGGTTTTTGAAGATGATATTCAACTGGCCAGATTTCCTGCATCATCTGTGTGAGATACTTTCTCTCTTGAGATATATTAATTTTATACATCCTAGGCAGGAGATCAACTCTGTCAAGCAGTATCCAAGGTCATTCACGTTAATAAAGATACAACCCTTTATTGTGCTCCATAAAATGTCACCATTTAACACAATTTCTGTGATCATTAATAATTTTTAGTAAAGAGTAATATCAGAGACGCTGCTCTTGATTATAAATATTTATCAAGAGATAACAAATCATGAATTTGTCCATTATTCAAGTATAATGTATGTAATTATTCCATTTGTGTTGAAAATCCTTAATTTATGCAGCTTTAGCGGGTAGGGAATATTTGCTGGAGAAAATTCAGGATGGGAGACCAACTGGGTCCCACCCCTGTTATTGGTAGACTGCCCCACACACCCCTCCTGGGAGAGCTGGATTTGGTGCCAGCTCTGGGTACAACAGGACATGATGGGACCCACTGATTTTGTAAGTGTCCATCAAAGGCCTATTCTGTGTCCAGCATCATCAGCCTTGTAAGAAAGGGGACACCACAGCACTGAAATGTGCTTATAAGGCTAGGTATGGTGACTCATGCCTGTAATCCTATCACCCTGGGAGGTCAAGGGAGGTGGATTGCTTGAACTCAGGAGTTAGAGACCAGTCTGAGTAAGAGCAAGACCCCATCACTAAAGATAGCTGGGGGTTGTGGTGGGTGCCTATAGTCCTAGCTACTTGGGAGGGTGAGGAAAGAGGATTGTTTGAGACCAAGAGTTTGAGGTTGCTGTGAGCTAAGATGCTACAGCACACTACAGATCAACAACGTGAGGAAGGAAGGAAGGAAGGAAGGAAGAAAGGGAGGGAGGGAGGGAGGAAGGGAGGGAGGGAGGGAAGGAGGAAGGAAAGGAGGGAGGGAGGGAGGAAGGGAGGGAGGGAGGGAGGGAGGAAGGGAGGGAGGGAGGGAAGGAGGAGGAAAGGGAGGGAGGAAGAAAGGGTTCACAAATACCACCCCCTTCCTGGGGCAGTGCTTCCTTCCAAAACTGAGACTGTTTGAACAATGATTTATTTTTAAATTGCCCTTGACCGTTGCAGGGTGTTTTGAAGTACTATATCAGGAAAGTCATAAATATTTTATTTGAGTGACTTTGAAGCCATGATACTGGACTGCTCTCATGTCCCCCAACTCAGTGCTGAAAATGGTAGGAGGAATTAGTATTGCAAATTACTCTACAAAGTGTTATGAAACTAAGATAGCCCACACCTTGCCTGGTCCAGGGGCCACGGCCCTGGCGAGATGCAGATGAGGACCGGAAGCAGAGCTGCCTCCCCCTGGGAATCTCACCATTCTGCTGGAGCCCCTGGGTCTCCACTAGGGGAATCCTAGAAAGCTCCCAGAGGGTTAGTCAGCAGCTTAGCGGAGTTGTGTGTTAATCTTCCATCCCATGGGACAGAGAAGCAAGTCTCAATTAATGATTAGTCCATCTTGTCCTGGTTTTAAATCCGATCAATTCATTTTAGTCGAAAATTGCTCATTAAACTCACAGGAGCAGAAGGCATTTGGCCCTTAAGCCGAGTGGGAACTCTTGGGCTTTCCACCATTTTGAGATGGGCAGTGAGTGTGAGGATTTTTCTCTTTAAAATCAGAAATGAGGTCTGTGTTTTCCCAGGGGTGATATTTAAAAAAACAAACAAACAAACAAAAAAAAAAAAAACGCTCTCTGTTTGTGGCCCCACTGTCCATGGGTGATTTCTGAAGTCAAGTCCACATTGAGAAAATCAGCTACAGCCCTGCGGGGCAGGTGGGGGTGGGGGCATCCTCTGTGTTTAAAAGCTCCCGTGATCACCTTATTCTACTTTCTGGCCACCAGCAATATTAAGGGAAAGCCGGGACTCTACAAAATCGCAGAAAAACCTGAAAGGAAAACCTACGAGGACTAATTGTAGGTGCTGTGGGGTCTCTTGGGGTGCGCGCCACCTTTGTCACCTGGTGACTGCCGGAGCCCGTGGGCTTCCCTGGCGGGGCCCTCAGCTGCTTAGAGCCATCACGTCAAGACATCAGCCGAGGTCACGGGGACGTGCACCAGCGTAAAACTGTCCGCCTCTCTCAGACAAGTAGCTGTTATAGAAGGAACTGAAGTTCCCCGCAATTTACTCCCTCCAGATGCCCTGAAGGTTGTATTTTGATGCTGGAGACAGTAGGCAGAGGGCACAATTTGCAGCTGACGAGGCCTCACAGCTGGAAGGCCGCTCACAGCCTGTGAGGCGTCCCAGACAATAGGGGGTGCAGGCTCCATGTGCCCAGTAATGAAGGTTAAGTCTAGGGTAGCTTTGTTTATTTGCTAGGTCAATAATTTCAATGCCTTCTTTTCAAGGACTTCCTTCCGAGAGGAGAGAAGCAGTTCCGCTCAGATGTGGCATCACGTCTCTTCACTGTGTTTTTCTCTCGAGAGCCTAAGGCCGCATCCTGATCCAGAAATACAAATTCTGTCTTACACAGAACACGGTGATTTCAACTGTGATGAAAACTCAAAAGTGTACAGCTTCCCAAAATGTCACACGCCGACTGAGACTCAAAACTATTAAATTCCAGGGAGATTAAAATTTTCTATTTGAGTCAACTGAAAGAACGCGGGGTTATGTGATTCCTTTTTCATGGTTCAACTGTGACTTGCTCTGTGATCAAAGGGGCCAGCAGTCACGCAGTCATTTTGTTATAGCAAATATTTAGTGATTATGTACTAAGTGCCAAGTCCTGAACAAAGGGCTAGATGTAAGGATGAAAGCACATGGTCCTTTTTCTAAGGGGCGTATACCTCGGGGTATTCAATTACAACCAGCATCAGTCGGACTTAAGTCAGTGCCCGGTATGCTGCATGCTCAGGATAGAGGGGCAAACAGGATGGGCCACTCCTGTCTCCCTGGGCCACAAGCACCATGAGATGCTGACATGAAACAAAGGATTATACTGTTATTTAATGACAATGTTGCCAGGGCTGTGAGCCCATGGAGCAGGGTGCCAATACACACACAAGGAGCTGGGGCAGATTCATGAGGAAGTGAAATCCACACACACGTGTCAGCAAATCAAGGCCCCTGGAGAAAAAAAGTGTTTTAAAGAAATGTATTTGTGACACATTTTTTAAAGCATCAAAGTGGTCAAATTGTGTGAAAAACCAGAACTTCTTGGGTGGTTTAATATTGTCTGTGTGTTTCATTACATTTTGCAGAGAGGAACAATCATCTCCCCAGTGCTTCAGCTTCTAGAAGTCTCTCCGGGCTCGGTGCCTGTAGCTCAGCAGTTAGGGCATCTGCCACATACACCAGGGCTTGCAGGTTAGAACTGGCCCAGGCTTGCCAAACCTTGACAGCTACAACAAAAAAATAGCCAGGTATTGTGGAGGGCGCCTGTCGTCCCAGCTACTTGGGAGGCTGAGGCAAGAGAATTGCTTAAGCCCAAGAGTTGGAGGTTGCTGTGAGCTATGATGCCACGTACTCTACCTAGGGTGACAAAATGACACTCTGTCTCAAAAATAAAGTCTCTCTACCTCTGGTTCTAGGGAGCGGGGAAGAGACCCTGCCACACCAGCAGGACCAGAGGAAGGACTCTGAGCAGTAACCTAAGAGCATCTGGGGTTGTGCTCAGACCTTCATTAAGGACTAGTCTCTCTTTCATGGGTTTAGGGGAGGAGGGTGGGAGGGTTGAAGAGATGTAGGCCTCCTTCCCAGCCTAGATCCCATAGCCGATCCCAGTCACTCGCCTGCTTCCCAGCTGCCTGGCCTGTCAGACAGGACCACCCCCAATAGCTGAAATGCACCAGAGAACAAAGTTCCATCCTCAAAACCAGCACAGAACAGACACTGCCTGCCAATCCTTCTCACCTTCCTTTCCTCACAGTGACAAGTTCACACTTTCTCTGTCTTCTCAGGGCCAGGGCTCCCTCTCTGCCCACTGCCAGCAGCTCACCACTCACCGCCCCCAGGCCTCTGACCTCAGACACCATCACGCTCCTTCCAGGACCTCACTCCGGCCATGCTGCTTTTCCTTCTGTTCCCGGATGCATCACGCTCAGACTGGCCTCCTAGCACCCTGAGAGAAAAGACACCCCACCTTCCCACCAATCAGAGCACCAGGGCTGCACCCCCCTTGCACTCTGAGCTTTCCTCCCACTAGCCCAGTGGCATGACCCTGCTCCACAGCCCTCCTCCTCGTGTGATGGAGCCTGGCCTCCCCTGCCTGCCAGACAGTTACGGTGCACGCTCGTGTCTGTGGTCTCTCTCCCCTCTCTAAACATGTCCCGGTATGTTCATGACCTTACAGACCCTCTGCCCTGTGCCTGTCCCATTAAAGTTTCCTGCACCTGCTGAGGCACACACCTGCTCCCCCTCAAGTCCTCCTCTCTCCTCTTCCACTAATGCTGCCCTTGTCAAGGTCACCAATGTCCCCAAACTGTTCTCCATGATGGTTTTTTCTGCTCGCATCCCATTTGACAGGTTCAGTAGCATTTGAGAGTTACCTACTCTCTCCTCGAAAGCATTTCCTCTGTCTCCTTTTGGTTTTGAGGTCACCTCACTCGCCACTGGCTTCCTGGCATCTCCCTGGCCAGGAATCTTCCTCCACCTCTACCGGAATCTGACTGTTTGTGGACCCCAGTCCCGGCAGGCTCTCTTCCCTGTCTCCCTCCCTTGTTGAGTTCATCTAGCCCCACGGTTTTAAACGTGACCTATAGGCTGATGAGACACCAGCATTAGAGGTCTAGTCCTGGGCTCTCTCTTGGGCTCCCAACTCCTGCGTGCAGCTGTTTACCTGTCCTTACTGAGCACCGAGGACTGCACAGAGCCCAGCCCAACTCTTGATTTTGCACCCGCCCTCCCCCACTGACGTACTCGTTCACATACTAGGGACAAACACGTGGGCTTCTCTCCAGCCTTTCCCACTGTGGGGAATTCCTCTGCCACCGCCACTGGCTCAAGCCACACCTGAGTCACCCACTGTTCGCTCTTCACCTGTTGCTCCCACAAAGACGACTCTACCTCCAAACTATATCCTGGGCCCCCCATGTCTCCCCATCTCCCTGCTCCCACCAAGTCCAAGCTACGTTCACTCTGACCTAGATCAGGGCAACAGCCTCCTAATAGGGCCTCCTGCGTCCATCTGCCCTAGCGGTGTGTCGGGACACAGCAGCTGGAGTGATCTTTAAAAACACCAGTCTTCCTGGGTCATCAATGTGTGGTAAAGCCTTCCTCAAACTAAGCTCCAGTGTTCCAGGAATAAAATCCAAGCTGCTACCTCTCCCCCACGTCTTTGATCAAGCTCCCAACATTGACTCCCTTGTTGGCCTTACTCTGGCCACACTGGTCTGTCTTCTGTCCCTCAAATGCATCAGGTTCTTTGCTGTCTCAGGGCCCTGCAGTTCCCTCTGCTGGGAATGCTCAGCCCCAGCGTCTCACGGCTGGATCCTTCCGGCAGCTCCCTTCAGCCTTGTCCCCTTTTCCCCAAGGCTGTCCCCATCAGCTTACCTGCTCCCACCTCCCAATCTCCCACTGCAATGCCCATCCCTATTGTACTTACCTCTACCCTGTCCCACGCTCTCTTGCTAATTTGTTTTGTTTACCTTCTATGGTTGTCTTGTCCCCCCTCCACCAGAACACGTGCTTCAGAGAGTGGAGGTCTGGTTTGTCTTATTCATAGCAAGGCCCCCCGCCCAGAACAGTGCCTGGCATACAGTATACTCTCAAAAACTATTTGTTCACTAACAGATGAGTTCAACAGAAACCTGAATAACTGTTGTACAACAACTCTACTTTAAACAACTCCGGCCTGGGGAGGTGCAGCCCATGCTCGGTGCCCAGATCTATTCTGGCCCTGACTTCCAGCTGTGAGCCTGTTCTCTCACACTAGCTTCTCAGTGACTCTGGGGTGCAGATATTGGTATTCCCATTTTACAGATGAGGAAACTGATGCTCACAGAGATTGGTGTGACTTGCCCAGGGTCACACAGGGAGCAGCAGAGATGGACGCTGGCTTAGCTACCCTGGTTGTTATGGCCCAAGTTCAATTCTGAGTCGAGATGCAAAACCCAGAAATGTGGTCAAACATTATTCTGCATGTTTCTGTGAAGATGCTTTTTGGATGAGGTGAATTTTTAAATTGGTGGACTTTAAGTAAAGCAGATTGCCCTTCATGCTGTGGGTGGCTTCCTCTCCTCAGCCGAAGGCCTGAGTGGGAAGGGTCCAGCTGGCTGACTGCTTTGGGGCTGGACCACAACACTTTCCTGCCCAATGAACCACATTTGGGGCTCTCTCTGGGTTTTGTTCTCTGGAGACCCTTGAGAAGGAAATAAGATTTAAACTCTATTTTTTAGGACTTCAGAACCTATATTCTTTCTGCTGGGCTGTGGTGCTTCCCAGATATAAAGGGAAGAAGCAGGCACACCGGGAAAGGAGAGAGAAAGATTTGCAGAAGCCCAAATAAGGAGTGAACCTGCCAGTCTGTCGCCCTGCCAGGTGGTGCTGGGAGGACTCCACGCTTTCAGGGGCCCAATAGGCTGGGTCACTTCCAGACAAGAGAACCCCGGGGCCATGTGAGGGCTGATGGTGACAAGACCAGGGTGCTTTCTGGCAGGTGTGCAAGGGGGTGAAAGAAACCCCGCCAAACCCCGAATGTTTCAAAACTCCAGATTAGGAGCTGACAAAATCGAACATCAAGATACTTGAGGATTTCCCAGGGCATTAGCTCAGGACGTTCACCCTGAGATGAGGCCGGATCCTAAGGCAGGCAAAAGGGAACTTGGAGGAAACTGCTGTCGCCCAAACTCGCACGGTGTGTCTGGGACCATACGGCCCAGAGAGGCATTGTGTTGAGAAGTTTGGAGAATTTAATCCAATTAGTAATTCAAGCCCTCAATGTGCTATTGTGTCCAAACACGCTTTTAAATTGCTGTGTTTTCAATAGAAAGATGAAAAACAGGGATATTTTATTAAATATTTATCTCATTAATAAACACGAGATAATCATTGCTTTTTATTCTGAATTAACTTTTCCATTTGGGTTCAGCGCACACTTCACAGACGTATTCTTTTCTGTGGATGTGAGAGGACTTAATTACAAAGGCACAATTGGGCTTCTACTCAGTGCAAGAATGAAGCAAGTGAAATTGCTTCCCCCACCCGTGGCTGTTGCTATGAAGACGCACAATTGAATATGACAGTTCTCTGCTACCCAGGACTTGTTTTTGGATGAAGTTTGGGGATTAAATGCAATTATACCACAGTAAATTCTCCATGACCATTCACGGTCAAGGACTTATTTTAAAAAATAAAACAAAAGCCTAACCACAGAATAAATGGAACTTCAGTAAGAGACGTCCTTCCACCTCTGTTATATCAGTATAACAGAGACAGTGTCACATCAGAAATCAGTACAGTGGACCCGGCATGTGCAGCAGGAGGCGACAAGCCAGCCTGCTAATTCAGTCTTCAGGAGTGTCTGCTCCGTGTGGCGTCTTTCTGTACCTCGTTTGCTGTGCCCCACATGGTCACTGCTCTTCCTGACCATGTGGTTCTTTCTCCTCTGCTACGCGGCCAGATGAGGAGAAGGCTGAAGAACACGGAGCCCACAGATCGGAACCACGCAGCCATGGATGGGGGATGCGCTCTCTCCTTGTGCATTCCTGGGTTCTTGACATTTGGGGCTGCAGATGGTTCTCCCAGCACGGACTGAGGCCCCGGAATGCTGCCTAAGCCTCACAGGCTGGACAGTGGCAGTGGGCACGTGGAGGACAAAACTCAGACAGGGCAGCCTGCGGTTGGGCAAGGTGCTCACGTGCCCAAAGCAAGCCCCGCGGAGGGAGGCAGGGGTGTATGCGGCTGCTGCAGGCCTCTGGGTCCCCGCCTCGCATCTCCTTACTCCACTGACCCCAGGAAGCGTCCTTCCTGGCGCCCAGCCCCAAGGCCCTCTGTACCTGCGTAGCCGCCGCTGAGCTCAGCGCTCCTCACTGGTCGGCTCAGAGCTCTCTGATGGGCTTCTTCTGGATTTGCCCTTCCTTGCTCCGGCTGGTTGCCTGGCTCCTCACTCCAGGCCGCGAAGTCCACCCACTTGCTCATCAGCCTCTTGCTAAATTCCTTCCGCAGGATCTGCATCATGCCCTAATCCAGCCCGGGGCTCATGGTCAGACCTTCCGGAACAAGTGACTGCTGCCTGCCTGATGTCTGATTTGTCTCTGCCTGATCCTGTTGCCCGGGCTGGACAAGGTTCCAGACTCCAAGCTGGGGGTGAGTGCCCCACAGACCCACTGTCGGGTTGCCTGACAGTTCTCTTTGAGCATCCCCTCCCTCCCCTAGGTGAAGACTGGGACCCAACGGACACCTGGACCTAGCTCTGGAAAGTGAGCGACTCTCCCTCGGGCCACCCCTCCCGTCTAATGAGCGTCCCTGGAGAAATATTTCAGGCGACGATCAAAGAAAACTAATTCCACTGCGTTTGTTACAACAACCTCAGTGAAAGAGTCAAGAATACAGTCTCGGAAGGAGCATAAAGTGTGTAATAAAGGCCACTACATAATTAATGGATCTCATGTCTCTTACCCAGCGCTCTCCAAACCAGGCACACATGTGTAATTATTCCTCACATCATCATAAAGTAGGGAGTGGGCAGATGCTAGTTGATTCCTATAAATAAGGAAACAAGCAAAAAGCCAAACGATTTTTCCAAAGGAAGCCACCACTAGAAAGTCAAATGAAAACCCAATAATCTCAAAACCCATTGTAATGCAGTTAAAATGTCAGTATAAATCTCCATTTCAAATTTCCACTAATCCAAGACAGTCACTTGGTGTATCTGTTTTACAGTTGATGGCTCAGAGAACCCGAGCGCTTCCCCAAGTTCAAACCAGTTTATGAGTCACAGGAGGAAACCTGTGTAAGGACAAGCCCAGAACCAGCATCCTGTTGCTTCTGTTCAGTCCCAGGTCTGCCAATACTTTGCACAGCTCTTTGGAAGGTTGAGTTAGCAGACAGCTAAAAAACTGCCCGTGTTCTCTGTGGATGCGGACGGAGTATGTCCCCAGGAGCTCCTACTGTCACACCCACATTTCACCCCGAAATGGAATGAGTTACCCATCTTGGTCACCCTTGTTATTTATCACAATAGACTTGAAAGATGTGGATTTCTAAAAAACCATATGTATCCTCAAAATTAGGTAAGTTGAATATATGTAGCAGAATGGTTAAGTACATTCTAAAAGCAATGGCATATTCTGAAGGGGTCGAAGACTTGAATGTCTCCAGACAGGTAAAAGGAATATGAGGAGCGGCTTAGTATAATAGGAAAAAAAAAATTAAAGCAATATTGGCTAAACAAAGTATGCCTTTAGGTGGTGTTCAGGGGGTGCCAGTTTACGCTGAATTTGCCCTAATATTTGCACCATTTAGTATCTTTACGGAGTCATTGCTTCTCTTCCACACTCATAAAAGAAGTTTTAAATAATATGCATGTAGATTTTACCCTGTCTGCAGGTGTTCTTTTGTTTTCATCGTTCAAATGAATCTAAAACTGGCTCTAGGTTGCAGGTGAGTTTACAGAATCAGCTCCCTTTTGTTTAGGGGACTCCAGTTATTCCAGCATGCCTCAGCCTGCAATTGGGGAGATATATTTCTGCTTATTTATGTAAATCTAATTTGTGTTCTTGGGAATCTGGGTTTTCATTTGCTCTCTTTTTTCAATCAGAGTAGAAATTCCTCAAGTGTAAGAACCATATTTCTCCTCAGCCTCATAATCAAACATATCTATTAAGTACCTAATTGCATCCAGTGTTGAGCTAAGCAGATATGAAGAGATTCCAAAGCTCGGCCTCTCCTCTCATCCCTGAGGCCCCTGGAACCCTCTCTCTCTCTCTCTCGGAAATGCTTCACTGAACTGTGAATGCCTCTGTTGAATATTGCTGTGTTCTAAGTGCTTTGTACATCTGTTATTGCATTTAATCCTACCCAAAGCCCACAAGACCATTCTCATTACTATGCCCATTTTACAGATGGGAAACCAGGCAGAGAGAGATAAATGCCTTGCCCAGGTGACACAGTGCCCAATGCAGGCTATGGTCTGCCCTGTACAGATCATGCTCTGTGCACGGTGGGCCCCTACAGCTGTAGCACTCCCAGAGTCCTGCTCAGCCCTCCTCACTTCCAACACAGGAAACTCCCCATCATCCCAACTTCCGGTGTTCAGACACATGCAGTAATTGTAGAAGGGTAGGGTTAATTTGGGCTTAGGTATCTAATTCTTTTTTTTTTTTTTTTGAGACAGAACCTCAAGCTATCCCCCTGGGTAGAGTGCCATGGCATCACAGCTCATAGCAACCTCCAACTCCTGGGCTCAAGCGAGTCTCCTGCCTCTGCCTCCCAAGTAGCTGGGACCACAGG
>CAUYQV010087670.1:0-22793 GCA_963574575.1 Galagoides demidoff | reverse complement strand
GTCAATTCTGAGACACAGGAAGGGATGCGCCTCTCCTCTTTTCTTCCCCCCAGCTCTAAGCACATTTTTACATAAGGAAGGGTCACAGTAAATGTATGGGGATGAGTAGACAGAATTCCACATCTCTTTTTTTTTTTTTTTTCTTTAGACGGAGCCTCAAGCTATCCCCCTGGGTAGAGTGCCATGGCATCACAGCTCATAGCAACCTCCAACTCCTGGGCTCAAGCGAGTCTCCTGCCTCTGCCTCCCAAGTAGCTGGGACCACAGGCGCCCGCCACAACGTCCGGCCATTTTTTTGGTTGCAGCCATCGTTGTTGTTGTTTGGCGGGCCGGGCTGGGGATTCGAACCCGCCACCTTAGGTGTATGTGGCTGGCGCCTTAGCCGATTGAGCCACAGGCGCTGAGCCGAACAAATCATTTTTTAGAACTATTAGCAGACTCCTACTCAATGCCATTTCTAACATTATAAAAATTGCATTTTTTATATTCATTATTTTTAATTAATATACATTGATTTGTAAAGTCTAACATCTTTAATGATACAAAACTCCTGTATATCTTTCTATATTTTAATGAGGTATATTATTCAGTACACACAAAAACATGTTATTTCAAGTTAGTGCTGAGATGATTATAAAAATTATTTAATTTTTATAAAAACTATATAAAGAACTTTCAAGGTAAATTAAAAATTTAACATGTATTTATAGAGTATGTTAACTGAATAATTTTGTGAAAGATATTGTAGCCTTTGTAATAATTGTTTATAAAAAAGTTAATGATAAAATAATAGTATTTAGACATTATGATTTAATCTTATATAATGTTTGATATCTGCAGCTCAAATTTTAACACAGACATCACTCAAACAAAATTGTATTTTGCCTGACTTTTATGATATGTAGGTAAAATGGAAATGGAGGTTTAAAAGAAATAGAGATAAAAAGAAAATAAATAGAAAATAAGTGTTGACAGCTTGAGATCTAACTGTATATGCTATTTTTAATAGATACTTTTTAACAAAGCAAATTACATTTTTTAGAAAAATTTAGTATTTGGTACTGTAAAAGAGTTATTATTAACACCTTATACAGTACTTGTATATTTCATTTATTACAACTAATTAAGCAATGTTAATACATTGTTATTAATTATTGTCATTGTTTATTCAAACTTTAGTTTTTACCTAATGTCCTCTATCTGTTCCATCAAGGTCACAACAAGGATATAACATAACATTAGGTTGTCATATCTCTTTGAGCTCCTCGTGGCAGTCTGACTTTCCTTGATTTTAATGGCCCTGACAGTTTTGAAAACTATTTGTCAGGTATATTGTAGGCTGTTGCTCTACTAGAATTCGTCTGATATATTTTTTTCTTAACTAGACTAAGGTTATGGGTTTTAACGGAGAACATCACACAATGTTATTTTCACAGCATCATATCAAATGTGATTGATGACTGTTGATGTTGGCCTTGACCTTATGGGTAATCACTTTTTCTTTTCTTTCTCTTTCATACTGTATTCTGAGGTGGGAAGTTACTCTGTGCAAGAAGCCTGGGTTCATATTATTGAAGAATGTCATTGGAAGCCAAGATTAAGGTACTAGGTTTGCTTTTTTGCTAGTGGAGTGTTGCTTCTTTTAGTTTCTTTAAGCTGATAAATCAAAGGAATATATATTAGGTTACTAAGTATGAAATGTCCAATTTCTTTAATTACTAAGTTTGATAATTGATAATATCTCACATTTCAGCTTGACACTTTTTTTTTTCTTTTTAACTGTGAAGGCACAAGCTCATTCATTCAAATGCACAGTTTGGTTTGTGATTATCTTTCAGATTTTCTTTTTAGAGCATTTTTTATGAAATTATGGGTAAGACAAAAATGTATGTTATTTTCCAATAGGAGTTTCATCATGGGACCCATGCAGTACAGACAGCATGAAATATCAGTGAAGTGTTTGGAAAGAATGTGGCCAGTGAATGCACAGGATGTCAATGGTTTGAGAAAGTCCATTCTGGTGATTTTAATCTTAAAAATGAGCCATGTTGGTAACTTGCGACCAAGATGGATAAGGATGAGTTGAAAGCTATAATGGAAGCGAAACCATCTCAGCCTACACTTGAATTAGTAGCAAAGTTTGACTTTACTATTCCAGTAATATTGGACTGTTTGAAACAAACAGGCCAAATAAAGAAGCTGGATACATGGGTTCTGCATAAATTAATTCAGCATTGGAAGAAAAATACCTTGAAAGTTGCCTTTCTTTGCTGTCATGACATAAAGGCAAATAATTTCTACACTGTATTTTTATATGTGATGAAAAATTGATTCTTTTTGACAATAGTGAATGTTTGGCACAATGATTGGATAAAGAAACACCAAACACAGTCCAAACCTTAATATTCATCATAAAAGCTAATAGAATCTGTCTGGTGGTTCAGCACTGGTGTTATCCACTCACTACAGCTTCATGAAATCTGGTCAATTGATTTGATTACAGAAAGTGTTAACTGCAACTAACCAGGTGAAATGATGAGGATTCTTGAAATTAAGCAGCTGAGATTGGCCCACAGAGAGAGATAAGCCAATCCTCTTGTAAGATAATGCTATCACACAAACAATGCTGCTCAAATTACATAAGCTGAACTTGGAAACTCTGTCATTCACCATAATCACCAGACTTTGAAACAACTCACTACCACTTCTTCCAGGTCTTGGACCACGTCTTATAAGGAAAATTATTAAATTCTCAAGAAGCTGTGTTATGTGCCTTTTAAGATTTCATTACCAATTATTCTCCAGGATTCTTCACTGCTGGAATAAACCAGCAACCATTAATATGTCAAAACTGTACTGATAGTTTAGGTCAGTGGTTCTCAACCTTCCTAATGCTGTGACCCTTTAATATAGTTCCTCATGTTGTAGTGGCCCCCAACCATAAAATTATTTTTGTTGCTACTTCATAATTGTAATTTTGCTAATGTTATGAATCGTAATGTAAATATCTGATAAGCAGGATGGTCTTAGGTGATCCCTGTAAAAGGGTCATTCGACCCCCACCGGGGTCACGACCCATAGGTTGAGAACTGCTGGTTTAGGTGCATACTTTCATAAATTGTACTGTTTCTTGTTCGAGATATAATAAGATAAATTTTTGATTTGAAATCAGACATTTCAAATATGATGACCTAATACTATGTATGTATGCTAGCTTGAGTATGTACAAGATCTATAAATATTTCTGTGTGTAACTCTATCTACATTAAGTTACACATCAGTTCTCAGTAATTTCTCCAATTCTAACCCATTACTGCATGGATCCTAATAGCCCCCTCATAGGTGGCTGACCTATGAGTTTCTACTGCAACAGTCAGAAACCAGGCTCCGACCAACTGTCATCCATTTTTAAATTGTTCTATTCTGGTATATATGTATAGCAGGGTCAGAATTGGTAACTCATACCCCATTAAACATACTTAATGTATCAGCATACTTATGTATAGTTTCTATTTCCCAGAATTTTACATATTATATTTTTAAAGTTTCTTCAGTCAGCCTCTCCGCCTCTTGGTGAGGATATTTCATATATTTGTGTGAAGTTAGCTTCTCTTATTTGTCACACTCTGCATTCTTCCCTAGGATATCTCAGACTTCCTGCTTGACTTATTTTTTTTAGGTGAAGGAGAACATAAATTATTCAATGGAAATATTTAAATTACATATATATCAACTCAAATTGGGAGATCTAGAAAAGATGGCATTAAGAAAGAGTACACAGAATTTATCATTTTGCATAGGGGTGAGTAGGAGATATTGTACATTTTCAACATTGACAAATAGTGAAAAATAATTTCACATGTATTTTCTCAAGATTTCAGCCCAACAATGTATGTATGATAATCTGTTTAATCTTCATATCACTAATCATTTTGAGAAGAACAAACACAACTATGTTCACAAATAAAATATTTTTTAAAAAACACAAACAAGAATCAGAAGTGATAGTGATAGTGATGGAAGAAAGACCGATTATACCCAATATGACAAAAATCACAAAGTTCTTTCTGTAAGAATCTCTCAAGAGATGTTTTCCAGTTAAACAAGAGGTGAATCAAAATCTGTAAGCCAGGGATAGAGAATATGAGCTATATAAAGACTAAAATGGGCATTAAAATCCAGTTAAATAGTTAAGTCTATATGATTTGGGTTAAATGTGGCTATAAAACAAAATGCAAAATAATTCATGAAACATAAAATAATTTAGCAATTGCTGTAGGTTACAACACCAGTAGAACCTCCATGGTTGACCACCTCAAGTTGACCTAATGTTCTCAGACTAGGAGAACAGTACTGAGATTCTCATTCTACAGAGAATATCTAAATACAATAATTAGGAGTGTGGTGCTAGCAATTATAAAAATAGAGATGGATAAGTTATCTTGTACTTATTCTTGTTTGATTTGGTTAACGTATAACAGGCATGAGAAGAGGGCTGTTTTCCTGTTTTTTTCAGCTTGTTTTCCTTCCTGCACAGAATTCTGTAGGACAAGGTGCCCTGACTGGCTTATCCATTCTCCTGTGATGGTTTTTTGAGGAGTCTCCTATTTTGGGTAATATCAGTGGCACCGTCACAGGTGTTCTAAGACATGTTCCCTGTTAAAAATGCCTGCACATTTGAATTTAGAATGTACTTAGGAGCGGAATGACTGAGTCAAAGACACCCATGTATTCCAGTGTGGTAAATGCTGACATGTAGTTTGCTCAAGTGTTGGAATTTACACCACCACGATCAGTGAATGAGAGTTTCCACAGTTCTATAGCGTGTGCCAAAGTCACCCATAAAGTCTCCATACACAGGGAAATGTGACATTATACCCAGATGCATCTCTATTACAAAACATTCATTGCCAATTTTACCAAGAGGTGGACATGTAGAAAATATTCTGTAAACCTTTGCAATGGACATTTTGTAAACAAGGCACACCCAGCTAAGATGTCCCATTTTCCCTGTGTGTGGTGACTTTATGAATGTATCTTGTGTGTTTCCTTTTGGGACACTGTGTGTATACATAGGTATTTTCTATCTTTTCCGTTTTAGCCATTCTGATGGTTCTTTGATTATATTTTACATTCTCTTTTCCCTAAGTGACATTAGATGCCTATTTATGCATTTATTGGTCATTTAAAGTCTTCCTTTGTTAAGTGTCTATTCCTGTCTTTGGACCATTTTTCTATTATAAAACTCTTTTTCTTATTCCTTAGTGAGAGTTCTTTATACTATCTACATATTTTGATGTCAGACCTTTTGTGGAGTGTGTGTGTGTGTGTGTGTTTGTGTGTGTATTTTTTCTGCCATGCTGTGCTTGGCTATTTTACTCTTTTTTGTGTGTGTGTCCTTATTAAGAATATTAGTGTACTCCATATTTACAAGATGTTTTCCTTTAAATTTTTTTTTGTAACATTTCACATTTAGAGCTTTAGTCCTACTGAATTGATTTTTTTGGTGTGGGTATGGTACGAGATTGGTGAGGGGCATCCAAGAGATATCTTTTTCTCATCTGGCTGTTCAATTGATCATTTATTAATGACCTAGTCATTTTTTCATAGGTTGGGTCACTAAATATTGGTGTGATTTGCTTCTGGGCTCTTTCTTCAACCTCACTGGGGTTTTTGGTCTATCTTGCACTAACATCACACTGACCTGTATGTTACAGCTTGATCGCCTGCTAAAGTGAGTTTTTCAGATTTGTTTTTCTTTCTCCTAATTGTATTGGTTATTCTAGACACTTAGAATTTTCATAAAAATTTAAACATAATCTTGTAAATTGGCATATAACACACACGATTGGGATTGTAGCAAATTCATAGAATGAGAGGGCAATTGGGGATGATTTGTGTCTTTATAAATCAAATCTTCCATTTGTTTAGATTTTCCTTTAAGTTTCTCCTAATAATATTTTATAGTTTTCAGTGTAGATGTTTTACATATTTTTTCTTAGATTTATTTCTAGGTATTTGTTGTTCTTTGATGCTAATGTGTTAATGATTTTTAAATATTTTCTTTTCTTTTTTTTGTTGTAGATGCTATGTAAAAGAAATAAAATTCATTTTAGTATGCTTCATGATACCCACTATCTTTGCTAGGTTCTGTATTAATTCTAGTTATCTATAGATAATTTCAGGGTTTTTTGTACACAATCATATATCATCTATGCATAATGGCAACTTTTGTATTTCTAATTGCTGTGTCTTTTATTTTTCTTTCTTTATAGCACTGACTAGAACATCCAGAGTTGAAACCCCCAATGTTTAGTAAAAGTGAAATTTGGGCATCCCATCTGTCACTTGTGATCTCAAGAGGAAAAGTTCTCCCCATCTTACGATGGAGTATATATTTGCTATAGTCATATTTTAAATCAATATTTATCAGGTTGAGGAAGATATCTTCTATTTTTAGTTAAGAAATTTTATTTTCAATAATCAATAATTACTGAATTATTCCCTTTCTTTGTTCTCTCCTTTCACCTAAAGGGAAGGATTTATAGAATAATGTATAAAGCAAACAAACCAAAAATTTGTATAACTTAGTGAAGAAAATGCAACAAAAAATTATAATGTCTAGGATGATTATGTTTATTCCTTCTATCTTTGAATATCAGATCTAACATATAGTATTTGCTCAATAAATATTTGTTGAATGCATGAATGGGATTAAATTCTTTCATGGATCAAAAAAATAGATCAAAATAAAAGCTTTTTACTGCTTAGGCAAAATAACTAAAAAGAATTGTCAGAGACAGGATAAGAATGAAGGGACAGATAAGACAGAAACATAGGAAAAAAGTTGCATGAACTTATATTAATACTGGGAAAAGTAAAATCTAAGATAAAAGAATTTAACAGATTATAGTTATCTTACAATGATAAAAGATCCACTTTATTAGGAAGCTAGAATAGCTATGAACTTTTATGTCCCAAATAACAGCAATTAAATATATGTATATGAGGCAATTTTTTAAAGTTGTTATTGGGAAATCAAAATTAGAGTTAAAGATTTAAAAAACTATTCAGTGCTTAGCAAATCAAGAAGCATACCTAATAAGGGTATAGAAAAATTGATTAGGTAATTCATCTTTGTTATTTAAAAATTAATCTTAATTTGGTTGCTAAATGTGTAGAAATTAGGAAAAATATAGAAATGGTTTTTATATCTTGAAATAGTGATAGAAAATTTAAAAATGTTTCATCATAGTGATCTGTGCAGGGTGGCGGTGATGGGTTCTATTAATAGGAGCGGTTTTGGTGGGTAAAAGATGAAAGGTGAAGAGGACCTTTATTTTAAGAATGGAATGCACAGTTGTTTGCTTTAGTTCCAATGATGATGAACAAAAGTACAAACAACAGCAACAACAACAAAAAACTCAAAGGAAATACAAATAAACAAAACTCCAATAGAAAGTAGAATAGAGGGAAGCAGAGAGGTGGCTTTCAACCAGTGAAACAGTATTCTGGATCCAAGGTGGAGTATTTGGGATGGTATTATTCAAAAAAGGCATAGCCCAGAATTTTTAGCAAGATGTTGGCAAGGAAGTGGGGGTGACATGAAGCAGAGACAGCCTTCTAGCCAGTGCACAGGTGAGCGGAGCTGGTCAAGAAGTAGGTGGCTTTGCTGGAGGTCTTTGCAAAGCATAGCCCAGCACCATGGTCCTTTCCTTACTCCACATTGAGAGAGCAGTGCATGGTGAGGATATGGCCAGAGGCAATGGGCACGAGCTCAGCCTTACATTAGGCTGGAGGGGAAGGCAGTCAAAGAGCATGACTTTGACTCTGTCTCCTCTCCTGCCTGCAGAATGCCAGTATGGCCACCTCTGATGAAGATTATCAAGCTCTGCTAAAGACCAAGATCTATCTATTCTAAGAAGACTGCTTTACTCTCTCTAAGACACACACACATACACACTCTCTCTCTCCAGCTAAGGTAGATAGCTCATAGGAACCTAAGAGAAACTGTTCCTGAGCAAGGTAGCTTAGCGGTCCACGTGTGGAATCTACCCAAGCTGGGCAGAGACCTGGCCAGTCCTGGGCCCTGACAGAAAGTATCCAAAAATCTTGTTCCATATCTGAAATAAAAGATGGATGACTCTTAAAACCAGTATGCTGGGTGAAAGAAGCGGAACACAAAAGGCATGTGTGACATGATTCCGTTGATGTGCCATGCCCAGAACAGGAAATACACCACAGGGAGGACCAGAACATGACTGACTTCCTTTTAAGTTGCATACGTTATAGTTTATTCTTTATATTGTAAATTTCTGTAGGATTTGACAAACACACAATGCTGTGTATCCACCATTACGGTATCACACAGAATAGGATAGGTTCACTATCCTAAAAAATCCCCCAACCTTCATATTTTCATTTCTCTTCTCTTCCCCATCCAGAAGATATTTTTATTATACGTATGGTTTTGCCTTTTCTAGACTTTCATATAATTTTAATTTTATAATATTGGCAATTGATAATATCCGGCTGGCTTTTTCACTTAGCTATATAAACTTAAAATTTCTCCATTACTTTGTGTGGTTTGATGGCTCATTTACTTTCTGCGTATCAGAAATATAGAAAATAAGCAAATATATTGAAGATAACCAATAATAATATCACCCTTGATACCCCATTATACTAAGTATTCTCTTCTTGTTAAACCTAGAATTTGGGAATTATACATCTATGATTTCTCCCCGAGTCAGACTTACATATTTAGAGATACATACTGTCTTAACTTAAAGGAAGATCATCGTATAGCTTCTAGCTTTTGTTCCTGTACTAGTCAAGATTATCTAAGAGGCATGGAGAACAACCTCAAAATCTGATTGACTTCATTTCTGGTTTGTGCTACTTGTCCATGAAAGATCAGAGTAGAATTCTGCCTTTCATGATCAATATCCTTCCTGTCACACCCAAGGTAATAGAAAAGTTATCTGAAAGAGAAGAGAAATCTAAAATGTTGCCAGTAGCTATAGAAGAGGTGGGAAAGTGCTCTGGAGAGTCTTATACAGAAAATTAAATGTTCATTCTAGCCATGGAACATACCATGTCTGCTTACAACTCATCAACCATAAGTAGTCCCAGGACTCCATTAGGGCACAAGTAGTAAGGTATTTCAATTTTACTATAGGCCTACAGGGAGAATTAGAATACTTGGAGTCCAGCAATAATAATAACCACAGATGCCTCTCTTTTCCCTCACTGACTTCAGCTATGTTGTAACTCACCTTGTTTGGTTCCTTGATACCCACTTTTTAAAATTGGTCATCTCAGAATGGCCACAGATATACCTATGTAGACATAGTTCTTATGGGTTACAGCTCAAATTGTCATATGCTATGTTGAATTCAAATTTCCTTCAAGGGTGATAGTTTTATGTTATAGTATATAAAGTTCATCAACTCCTCCTTCTACTCTGAGATTCTTCAGACTTTTCTGTAATTTTTATTTTCCATTATTTCCTTAAAATTCCAATCCAAAATAGACGTATGGTGTTCATCACATTTTAGAATCTCTCGAACCTAAATTCTAGATGTAGGCCTATTCCAGATGCGTTGAAGCAGTATATTGGAATGTCAGGACATTTCTCTATGCCCTAAACACTGCCTGAGCCTTTGTAACTTTATGGCAAGGGTACCAAATTTAACACAGACTTATTCAAGATTTGGAGTTCATTCGGTTATATTATAGAAAGGACAATGTTCACATTTATGCACCAATACACTTCAAATATGTTTGTGAATTTTATAATAACCCCTTTATTTTCATCCAAAAAATGGAAAGGGATAATAACTTCTTGGAGATAAACTGAGTGTAAGTTCTAGTCACAGATTTTTGAATGCTCTGCCAACCATCCAGTCTAATTGTTCAGTCATTTGGGAAGGAAAAATGGCTCTCCTTTGCCCATCACAGTATTATCTATTCTCTAGTTCAGGTTAAAATCCTTCGAAACAAGATATAAGTCCAAAATATGTTATTCTTGAAATATACAGTTCCCCCCCCCCACAAGAGATGTTATCTATATGTGACTTTTTTATTTCAAATTAATATGAGGGTACAAACATTTAGGTTACATTGTTTTTCACTTCTAAGGTAAATTTCACATTGTAGTTGAGTCCTTCACCCAGGGGGTGTGCTGAACACACACTGTGTGAATTAGGTTAGCTCCTGCCAGTCGCCCTCCTTCCCCCACCAATAATTCTCCTTTCTCCCTCCTCCTTGCTAGACTATATTTTGTTCTATCATTTGTGTGGGCATATAGTTGTTTGTACATTGGTTTCAGACTAGTATTTAGTACATGGGATATATTTTTTATTTCCATTCATAAGATACTACGTTATTAAAAAGAATGTGTTTCAACTCCATCCAGGTAAACATAAAACAAGAGAAGTCTTCATCTTTTCTTATGGCTATATAGTTTTTCATGGTATACGTATATCACAGCTTGTTAATCTATTCATGAGGTGGTGGGCCTTTGGGTTTCTTCCATGACTTGGCAATTTTAAATTGAGCTACAATAAAGATTCTGATGCAAATGTCTTTGTGCTAAAATCATTTTTGTTCTTCTGGAAAGATACCTAGTAATGGAATTGCAGGATCAAACGGAAAGTTGACTTTAAGAATTCTCCATACTTCTTGCCATAGAGTTTGTATTAGTTTGCAATCCCACCGGCAGTGTAGAAGTTTTCCCTTCTCTCCACATCCACACCAGCATCTGCAGATCTAGAACCAATTTGTGATGGGCTAATCTCACTACAGTTAGGTGATATCTCAGAGTGGTTATGATATGCATTTCTCTGATGATTAAAGATGATGAGCATTTTTGAAGGTGAATTGACGGTATTGTTACAGGCCAAGTACACCAAGATGTGCCATAATTTGTACACTTTGGGGGAATGATCAATTTTATTTCCAACAAAACTTTTAAAATATATATACTTTTTTTTTTGGCTATTCCTGATATATCCAACATTTTAGAATTCTTAAAAAAGTAGTTTCACAAAGTCAAATTTTTTAAAGTAAAAAAATATATTTTTTATTCCAATGACACTCTAGTTGCAAATTAGCACATGAAGCACTCATATTTGGGTATCCAAATAGATTCTCCAATAAAAGAAAACAGGCACTTTTTGAATGAATAGCTCATTTTAGGACTTAAGCAGGCAAAGTACGAAATGAGCCTTGAACTTAAATAGTGCCAAAAAGTCAGAAAGCACTCAAAAATAAAAAGCCAGAGGGCGTCCCAAAGGGGACACAGTCCCCAATCTGAGAGAGCTCTAAAATATCAAGCTGGGATAAACTAAATAACAAAACAGATCATGCAATATTGCACAATAATCCAACATATAAAGTAGATGCACATGAGCTCAAACTGACATAAGTTGTTTTTTTTTTTTTTTAAACAAATAACAGCAAGCAAATAAATAAGTGGGGAAGGAAAAAGGAGTTTCCCTGGAGAAGAACCCCCAAGTACTGTATATGTAAATATTGTCCCCTCCAGGAGAAGTTCTTAATTACTACCCTGCTACTTCTCCCTGAGGGTGAGTGAAACCTAATGGCTTCCTCATTCCAAAGAATATGTAAAGAGAAAAACAGTAACTTCAGCTTTCAGAGACCTGGCAAACATGATCTTAAGTAAACATTAACATCATCAATGATACATGCATATCATGTTCCACCTGCTGTAAGTGCAAGAACTCTGTTATATTCTAAAATTCATTCTAATTGTGAGAAAAATACCAGACAAACTCATTTTCAGGGACATTTTTCAGATGACCTGATCATGATTACCAAGACAATAAAAAAATAAGAAAAGGAAGTATTGAGAAACCGGAACAGATTCCAGGAGACTGTGTAGATGTGACAAGTCAGTGTAGTATGAAACTTTGTAATGAATTCTAGAAGAGTATATTAATTGGAAAAAAATGGGAAAATCCAATTAACATCTAATAATATTGAGTCAATTTCCATTTCTTCACGTCAATGAATGCACCATATTGAGATCCTGACTATTGGGAAACTGATGGAGGAACCTGTGAGAACATTTTCTACTGTCTTTACAACTCTTGTAAACCTAAAATTATTCAAAAATATTTTAAAAATATATTAAAGTATACATACTTTCAAACCATAGCATTTGCTATGGATTTTTAAATTCATAAATCAATTAAGCTATTTTTTTTTTTGTAAAAAATTCACACTTCTCAAGTCAACTTGCTTCATGGGGAAGATATCAGAGGCAGAATAAGAAAAATATATGATGCCATGGCACTGTACCATGGGTGACAAAGTGAAACTCTGTCTCAAAAAAAAAAAAATGGCTTTAGAATTTCCAAATTATTATTATTATTTTAATGCAACTTTTTTTTGCAGTTTTTGGCTGGGAGTGGGGTTGAACCCGGCACCTCCAGCATATGGGGCGGGTATCCTCCTCCTTTGAGCCACAGGCACTGCCCAGAATTTCCAAATTATTAAAGCATGACATTTAGTCTAAGCATGACTGCATGTTTGATATGAAACTTTTTCTTTTTCTTTTTCTTTTTTTTTTTTTATGAAACTTTCTTATTACTGGCTAACAACCTAGGAGATTTGATAATAGAAAGGACGAATTCAGTTCAGCTGACTTGAGTATTAAAGACATCTGAAAATTATCATTCTATTTGTAAAGAATTATTATCTAATCTAACCATGTGACTTTGGTTACAATGAATCATTCCTTTGTGAATGCTGTGATGAAATTGAGTTTCTGAAAAGCAAAAGGTAAAAGTTATACCCTGAAATCATGTAACCCTACATAGGAGCTATAGTCTATGGAATTTTTTCTGTAAGTTCACATTCTAATATTTGTAATACATATACGTTGATCATTTAAAAATAATTGCTCCATTGAAACAGAATGAAATTGAGATTCCTTATGTTAGATAATACTGTTAACATGATTATATTATCTCTCTCTTTCTCTATTTTAGATTAGAATGGTGGTCATATCTTATTTTAAAATGATTAGTGGATTAGTGAGGAAAATAATTTATCTTAATTTTTTTGAAAATATAAATGTTAGTGATTATTTAACTTATTTTTTGTGTTAGATAAGATAGCTCCTTTGTATTTTCTAAGATCTGTATGAAGGTTAACTTGAAGCTGCTGTGTATTTCTTTTATATTATCAGTAATATTCTGGGCCACCAGGGCATTATATTCATCTTGATACATGCTTGATCTAGAGAGTATTCATAGTCTAATGTTGATTTAGGCATTTTGAAAATTTACATCATGACCTTGATGGCTTAAACATATAATTCTGTTTTTGTATCTGTTAAAGAAAACACCACAGGCCAAAGTGAATGTACAAATATTCAGAGATTTGTTATTTTTTCATGCCATAAAAGCTTTATTTACCTGAAAAAACAGAATTTTCACATTTCAAACAATTATTTGTGTTTGTTCATATTATTTTTCTAAAATGCATCCTTCTTCAGAGTTTAATGATTTTTGTTGAAAATATTTAATTTACAATGAGAAAGAAAATATAGGCAGCGCCTGTGGCTCAAGTAGGTAAGGCGCCAGCCACATACACCTAAGGTGGCAGGTTTGAATCCAGCCCAGGCCACCAAAAACAATGATGGCTGCAACCAAAAAATAGCCAGGCATTGTGGTAGGCACCTGTGGTCCCAGCTACTTGGGAGGCAGAGGCAGGAGACTCGCTTGAACCCAGGAGTTGGAGGTTGCTGTGAGCTGTGATGTCACAGTACTTTACCCAGGGGGACAGCTTGAGGCTCTGTCTCAAAAAAAAAAAAAAAGAAAGAAAGAAAATATAGTGTAAGGGAATGATGTGATTATTTTAACATCATAATTAATCAATTTTTATCAACATTTTTCTCTAATTTAATTTCCCTCTGAGTCATTAATTTAAATACTGTGTATTTGTAGATTTAATGTACTATGTGACAATCACTGTACTAAATTATGTAACTATAGAGAGCAATTGGTTTTCTACTTTACCCTCAGTAAATTCAGAACAGGAGCACATAGAGATGTTAAGAAATAAACAAGCTTGGACAGTGCCTGTGACTCAAAGGAGTAGAGCACCGGCCCCATATACCAGAGGTGGCAGGTTCAAACCTGGCCCCCAGCCAAAAACTACAAAATAATAATAATTATTATTATAAATAAAAGATAAATGAGTTTATATAATATATGTGAAAGCCATTGTGAAATATAAAGTATTTTTTGAGAAAGAATATAATTGCTACCTTGTGATATAACAGGAATTTCTGTCTTCCAGAGTTATTTTTGCATCTCTACTTTAAAAAATGAGAATCAAAGTGGGTAATTTTTCCACTACTGATGGATTCATTGAGAAAGGCCTGGGAACCACTGTACCTACCACCAACACCATGTATCCCACATCCAAGCAACTTATTAAGAACTACTGAGTAAATGTTCATCTAAGTTGATTTTCTCCTTTTTCCATCACATAGGGTCATCTAAGCTATTTTTAACTGTTGTTTACAAAATTTCCAACATGCCTTTACTAGTACCAACCTCATTTGACCACTGACAGAGGAATTACAAGATTGAAAATGATCGTATCTTTCTTCCCTAACATTTACCTGAGCAGGAGATCAGTATTTTAATTAATTATTGTTCAAACTACTTAACTCTCAACAACAAATATTCTCCATGAAAATCTTATGCATGTGCTTCTTAACTAAAATTTGATTTTCTTGTGCACGTTTGTATTTTTAGAAATAGCTTTCCTATGAAGCCCCAGGTTTTCCATTAAAATATATGTAGATATCCTAGCAGATCTTATAAGAATTCACAAGAAAAAAATGTCATGCAGTGCAAAACTGGTTATGCGATTCCAAAAATATGTTACACTTGAAGACTATTTCCTGAAATTAGTACCGTTATCATTTAAATAAAGCTACACAATTTTTCCTTTTATAAAAATAAATACCATTTCATCTTTCTCACTTACCTAATCTCAGATGAACCAGTGCCCTGTACTCCATCTTTTGACAATTAGTGGTTTTTTTATATGGCAGAGAAAAGTTCCAGGAATTTGTTTTGCATTTCTTCCTACTTTTAAGCGTATGATATTAAATAGTATACTATATTACATTTGTTAAATTACCTTCAAACTAGGACATTTATTAAATCTGCAGAGTTGAAACTGCCAGGAATCAATATAAAAATTCTCACATTGTATTTTTGTTCTATTTCTTCCATATACATGTAAAATATATTTATAAAATAAAGGTTTATTGGTATATAGAAGAGCATTTGTTAAATTGGAAAAAAACACATTTTCTGTGATAAATACATCCAATTGATTATTGCTGTACTAGTAGGATTCATTTTTAAATTGGCATGCGCCCAAATGCTTGAGGTCTCAAACTACATATAGAGGAAAAAACATTGTTACATTTTTAATGAATTCTCTTTCATTTTTTTTTAATAGTCATTCATTCATTTATATTAATGAAATTGTATCTGGAATAACAGCAATGTGAGGAGGCAATTTTCATGCGGTGATACCTTTGATAAGTTCAAAACATAAACTGAATAAAAGTTACGGTATAAAACTGCATTTCCATGCATTTTTAGTATTTGTATCACATGTATTATGCATATGCATTCTGTCCTCACGTTCATATACTTTCTCTTATTTTTTAACATTTATGTGTATTAAAATTACATGCAAAATGTGTTGACACATATTTCCTAGCAAAAGAGAAAGTATCAACAGAAAGATGAAGTGAGTATGATTTGGGGGACAAGAAAGTACATTCAATCTTCAGGTCTAAGGATTTATTGAGTTAGCAGCAGGATTTACTGAGTTATTTGCTTGCTACTTTGCTATTAAATTCTGCATATATGTTTAAAGCTTTATTTAAATCAACATATGAAATAATATACATTTTAGTAAATAAAATATGTAAAAATAAATACTATACATATTTTACTACTGGATTATTTATCAAATTTAAGGGTTTCTTGTCCACTAGATCCCATTATTTATATTTACAGGCAGCTACATTATATTTTAATTGATTTTATACAGATAAATCATTTTTGTCATGTATTTTACATAAATAACATATAAGTGGATAAATAGAAGAATGTTCAGCTTATTTTATGTTTTTTTTTTGTTTGTTTGTTTGTTTTTAGAGACAGAGTCTCACTTTATTGCCCTTGGTAGAGAGTTGTGGAGTCACAGCTCACAGCAATCTCCAACTCCTGGGCTTAGGCAATTCTCCTGCCTCAGCCTCCAGAGTAGCTGGGACTACAGCTGCTCACCACAATGCCTGGCTGTTTTTTGTGGCAGTTTGGCTGGGGCTGGGTTTGAACCCACCACCCTCGGTATATGGGGCTGGCGCCCTACTCACCAAGCCACGGGTGCCGCCCTGTTCAGCTTATTTAATGACTAATTTTATTTTACTTTTATTAGGTGTGGTCTTCTTCTACTGTGAAGGATGCCTGGAGAAATTGAAGAGCAGAAACTGTAACACCTTACCAAACTTTGGTGCTAAGCCAAATGTCATAATAAACCATAGGATTTTGGAGAGTGAAAAATGTTGACGAATAATTGGCAAGGGTAAAATAAATTGTGCTGGACAAGAAAATATTTAATATCTTCAATTTTAATGTGTGCTGCAGATATCATCATTTTCTACACTGGATGTGCTGCAGTTCGATTTGAAATTGTGACAATGTGAACTGAGTGGAATGCTCTAGTGTAAATAGTTCTGACAAAACAAGGTGAGTTATATCAGCTATGTGGCTCTTCAGCTTTTCTCCACAACAGTGTGTCAATTTATGGTCATTTATTAGCCAAACTCAGTCTCCGAACAAACACTGTCAAGCAATCATCTATAGTGTAATTAAGCACATTCTTAATCAATATTTATTTTATTAAAAGTTGCTGAAATTACTCCTTTCATTAACTTTTATTGTTGAACTTAAAATCATTTTCTTCTTCATCTTCTACCACTTAGACCTTGATTCAGGTCTCAAATAAGAGGGAATAACGTTAAAAGTTTAAAATTTTAGCTAATAATAATTTTTCACCATTTATTTAATTTATTTAGTGACTATTTTACTATGAACAACCAAAAAAAAAAAAGTCTGAATTTAATTTGTCATAATACCCTACAGATCTTAAAGAGGATATCACATATATTCCATTCAGTTTAAGTGAGCCCACTTGAAGCATTGCAAAACTTCTCATGGTTTCTATTTCATAAATTGAGGAAAAGTAAAAAAAAATAAGATGAAATTTTCTCTCAATGTTAACGGTTTACTGGTATAGTTACCATATGCAATATATTCATTTTAGGGAGCCATTAAAATTAAATGAGAATTTTCTCATTTAACTTTGGGAGCCAAAATTAGTGACTAAAGCACTTATCTAGTCAATTGTTTAAAAGCATACGGAGTTATGAGGAAATTCTGGGTAGACAGAGATTTGCAGCCTAGTTATGTAAATCCTGACATTTAAGAAGAAAGAGCAATTATATATCTAAAATATAAAATATGTGAACACCATTGGCAATGAAATGTAGAGACAAGGTGTTCCCATGAACTTCAAAAGGTGACTAAAAGCAAACAGCCACAAACAGTTTATGTTAACATTACATGTTCAGAAGAAAAACAATGAGTAAATGTAGCATGTGACAGTCATGATAATAGAACTTTCAAACAGCCAACAGCTATTTATTGGAAAACCTGGGGTCCAATTTGAGACTAGCAGATAAAAATGGGAAGTCGTTTTGCTGAATTCAATAGCATATGCAAAGAGTTCACAGGTGCCTGAGCTGTAAACCCACAGTAAACTCTTAGAACTTAATACTAAACCTGTATTCCACAAGAGGGCAGCACACTGAAGAAAAGCTGAAGCATAAGCAAAATGAGCCAATTAGAAACAATAGAGGAACAAAAGAAAAGAAAGAAACAAAACCAATATAAGTGGAGAAGGGGAAAGGAATCAGGTCATTTCAGAACACAAAATCTACATTTTTGAGCATCATACTAAAAGCAACCAATGCTGTGTGTCATTACACAATTAGTCCAGAAGTACATGTGCTTCAGTTAAGGAAAATTAATTTTGCATACCAAGTTGAGTTTAATTCCATAGAAAGTTAATTAAGAAATAAAATATATAATAATCAGAACAATATCCTTTCAGAAAAATGAAAGAATGATTCCAGGACACATCAACAATATAACTTTTTCTATTTGAAAATGTTCTAAAAAAAACTAGAGACTAGTAATGAGAACAGTTGTCTTATACTAAAATAAGACAAAGGTGTCATGAGAAATGAAAACTATAGAAAAGTGCAGAATATACTCTAAAAAAAATCTTTGCAAAACACTAGCATACTGAATCAAGCAACATACACATTATGAACACATGCATTTATTTCAGGAATGCTGTATAAGTTTAATATATGAACAGTCAATTAATATAATATACTATTCAGTAGGGCAGGGGTCAAAAACCACCTGACCATCTCAATAGATACAAAGAATAAAGATTGGTTAAGTTTCAACACACTTGGAAGAATGAAAAAATAATAAGGTGAGAATTTCCTCTACCTGAAAAAGGGTATCTATAAAAAAATCCAGGCACTGACATGTAATGGTTAATGACTTACTGATTTTCCCCTCATGAGATGAATATTAGGAAAAATCTGCCCTTGAAGATTTCTTCTATTCAGCATTGTACTGGAGGTGCTAGCCAAACAAGTTAGATAAGAATAGTGAAAAAAACTAAATCAGATTAGAAAGGAATAAATAAAATGACCTTAATTATAAATGTCATATGTTGCGTACATAAAATCCTAAGAAATCAACTGGAAATCTAAGCAAACTAATAAATGGAGTCAGCACAATTATAGAATACAGCACAAAATAATTGACTGTATTTTTCCACACTATGTACGAACAATTCAAAATGATATTAATAAGATAATTCCCATTATAATGGCATCATATTCTTTTAAAACCCTGGGAGTAAATTTAACCAAAGAAGTAACTATTACACATTGCTGAAACAAGTGAAATGAGATTGAAATAAATGGAAAGACACTTCTGTGTTCATGGGTGAGAAAACTACGTATCATTAACATGACAATGCTCCTTACATTGATCTACTTCTGAATTAATGCAATTCTATCAAAATCTCAACTGGCTTCTTGAAATGGACAGGCTGGTACTAAAACATATGTGGAAATTCAAGATAACCAGAATACACAAAACAATCTTGAAAAAGAAGATTAAAATTGACACTAGTCAATGTCAAAATTTACTACACAACTATAGGAATCAAGACAGTGTGGGGCTGGCACAGACATTTGGGTCCATGGAATAGAATTGGACATCAAAGTAAAAGTGAAAAACATAGAATGGAAGGATATTTTTTGATACATACCATTGATATATTACTTGTATC
This sequence comes from Galagoides demidoff, assembly GCA_963574575.1. Taxonomy (NCBI): domain Eukaryota; kingdom Metazoa; phylum Chordata; class Mammalia; order Primates; family Galagidae; genus Galagoides; species Galagoides demidoff. Next base: position 3,284 of record CAUYQV010087670.1, on the reverse strand, counting down.
TAGAATATACAAGAGCTTTTGCTAACATTATTAAAAATAAATGTAATACAATTTTTTAAAAAATGAACAAAATACTGCATAGGCGTTTCTCCTAAGAAGACAGAACTGACCAACAAGCACAGGAAAAAACGTATCAACATGAATAAAGGTTATAGAAATACAAATAAAAACTGTAATGATATCCTGATAATTATTTCAGACCCTCTCTAATAGGTCTTTATCAAAAAGATCCCAGGGAGCTTGCCTAGGATGTGGAGAAATTGGAACACTCATTTACTACCAGCGAGGATGTAAAATGTGGCAACCACTTTGGGAAACATCCTGGCTACTCATCAAAAGTAAGTATAAATTTAATATATGATCCACGAAGCATTTTTCTATTCCAAAATTTGTACATAAATGTTTTTAGAAACATTTATAATAGCTAAAAAGTCAAAACCACCCAACTGCCCATCCATTGATGACTAGACAAATATCTGATATACACAGAAGGTGAAATATTATTTATTTAGCAAAAATAAAATGAAACATGTGAATAAACTACAAAATAAATGGGCATTGAAATGGTAAGCTAATGAAAAAAATGGTCACAAAAGATTACATATTGTAGGAGTCCATCTACGTAAAGTGTCAGGAATAGATAAATCTATAGAGACTGAAAGTAGATTAGTTTTTAAAAGCTGGTGGAAGATGAGGAGAATTAGTGAATAAGTACTAAAAGATGCAAGGTTTTTTGGGGAGGTGATGAAAATGTTTTCAAATGCTTTGTTGTGATGTTGGATTATACTGTGAATATACTAAAACTCATTGAATCATATAACTGAAATAGGTGAATTATATCTTAAATCTATTACCAGATGAAGTATAAAATATTTCAGACTAAATTTATCAAAATATGAAGTCAGACGATTTAGTTCCTGAACTCATTGTAGAAAAAAATGCTGCATACTTCACAGCTGAATATCAATAGGATCACCTTTGAAGTACTCCCTTTCAGAAGCTATGCACTGGCGGCAGCCCCTAGTACACCCTTCAGTGAAGTTTTGAACTCTTTCTGGAATGGTCATCAGAGATGAACGCTACTCTGCAAGACACTACTGCACATAGACATGAACGCAGTGTGAGACACTCATACACCAAAGCTATGAAACCTTACCGAGTTGCTTGTACAGTGTTGCCAATGTAAGCACACGGTGGCAAGTTCTTGAATTTAATTGTCAGACCTTGTATGATAAGAGCTGATAAGCTCAAAAATTGCTTTGAAGAATTTACTAGGTGTTGGTGTATACATTCCTAAGTGGAGTACTTCAAAGGTGAGAGTAGTGACATTCAGCAGTTATGGAGCACTTTTTTTAGAATGAGTATGTGAACTCAGTTGTCAGAACCTGTTTATTATTGCTGTTGTTCTTTTCAGACATTGGGATATCTGAATATCGATGTGAAAAAAAATAAACTTGGACCCTTATCTCATGCCTTTTAAAGTTTACTTTTATATCTAAATGTAAACATTAAAGTTATATAAATTCTAGAAGAAAGTCTACAAAAAAATCATCTTGACTTTGGTGTAGAATAAGGTGTCTTACAAATGATACAAAATTCATGAATGATAAAACATTTTACTTAAGAAATTACTAACTACCTTTCAAAGATATTATTAAGAAAAACAGTATAAGCTTCAACTTTAGAGAATGGATTTACAACCTCAACTGTCTGTCTATCTATCTATCATCTATCTATCTATTTATCTATCTATCTATCTATCTATCTATCTATCTATTATCTATCTATCTATTTTCCTACATAGATGCATGGATTGCAAAGAACATATAAAAGCATACCTATATTAGGTGTGGTCAAACTACATGGTTCTGTACAGCTGGCCATGTTAGCAGCCTACATGGTTTCTGCCTGCTTTTGTAAATAAAATTTTACTGGATCATAGACACATACACTTTTTTGTATATCGTCTACAGTTGTTTTTGAGTTAGTGTGGTAGGACTGAGTAGATTGAAGAGACAATCTATGACCAGAAAACTGAGATTTCTCTTCCATCCAACATTCCAAGGACATTTTCTAACTTCTAGTACACATAATACACGAAGAGAATGCAAATTAAAATAAAACTGAAATAAAATAACACTATTGTGGCTCAGTGCCTATAGCTCAGTGGTTAGGGCACCGACCACATGTACGGGGCTGGTGGGTTTGAACCTGCTGAACAACAATGACAACAACAACAAAACAGTAGCTGGGCATTGTGGCCAGTGCTTGTAGTCCCAGCTACTTGGGAGGCTGAGGCAAGAGAATGGCTTAAACCCAAAAGTTAGAGGTTGCTGTAAGCTGTGATGCCCTGGCATTCTACCGAGGGTAACATAGTGAGGTTCTGTCTCAAAAAAATATATAATAATAATAATAAAGTATCCACCAACTAGAATGAGCATATTTAAAGTAAAAAACAAATAAACAAGCAAATATGAATACCAATATTAAATGGTGACAAGCATTTCATCCACCTAGAACTCTTGTGCCTTCCCTATGAGAGTGAAAAGTGGTACAACTTCCTTAAAAAAACAGTTTGGCACTTTTTTATAAAGCTGAGAAGATATATAGCAAAGTACCTGGCAATTATACTCCTAGGCATTTACTCAAGATAATTTTTTAGGTATATCAAATAAACCTTGCACATGACTCATCATAAGAGCTTCATGTAAGTCACATTCAAATGTCTATTAACTCATGAAGGAATAAACTCATCATGGTATAACCATACAATGAAATGCTGCTCAACAATTAAAAGGAATAAATGAAGTAGGCACACAGCAACATGGATACATTTCAAAAGTATTATGCAAAATTCAAGAAACCTGACCCCTAAGACTATTTTCATATGATTCTACTTACATGGCATCATAGAAAAATCAATTTCAATGCCAGAAAACGTATCCGTAGTTGCCAACATTTGAGGTATGGAGAAGGTATTGATTACCGAAGAGAAGAGAGGAGCACTTTGGGGTGATGGAAAGATTTGATATCTTTTTTTTTTTATTAAATGATAGCTGTGTACATTAATGCAATCATGGGGTACAGTGTAATGTTTTCATATACAATTTGAAATATTTTCATCAAACTGGTTAACATAGACTTTATGACATTTACTTAGTTATTGTGTTAAGACATTTATACTCTACTTTTAGAAAGATTCACTTGTACCCTTGTAAGACAGGGTATCTGTCCAATCTAATATCTTTCCAATCACCCTCCCTCCACCCATCCGCCCTTCTCCC
>CAUYQV010087669.1:0-11317 GCA_963574575.1 Galagoides demidoff | reverse complement strand
TACCTTTTATATGAAAGCTATAACCAAATAGCCTAAGAATGTGGGGAGGGGGAAGGAGAAGGGAGGGGGGGAGTGGGTGGAGGGAGGGGGATTGGAGGGACCATTTTTGAGGTTTATCTTACAGGGGTACAAGTAAATCTCTCTAAGAGTAGAATGAGACAGTTTTAAAACAATAACTGAGAAAATGACATGAAGGCTGTGTTGATCAGTTTGATGGAAGTATTTCGGATTGCATGTGAAAACCCCACACTGTACCCCGGAAGTGCATTAATGTACATAGTTACCATTCAATAAAAAAAAAGAAAAGAAAAGAAATGCCACTTTCACTCTCAGTCCCTCCTTTTCCCAACCTCCAGGTTATCTGGAGCTTTCTCGGTAAGCCTTGGCAAATGCCATCAGAAAATGCCTCAGAGCAGGAGGAACGTGACAAAAGGATCAGAAGCCCCTCGTTGCGCCCTCCCGGACTACCTCCTGCCTCTGCTTCAATTCAGCCCAAAATAACTGAACTGGCATTAAAGCAGTTGGAGCCTCTCTTTGTATCTGGCCACTTAGAAAAGAAGATTAAAACCTTAAACCCTATAGATGCGGTTTAGTGAAATCCAGATTCTGCCTGGTTAATTAACTTTTACCTCCAACCCCAGGCACCATGTGTCTGTGTATGGCTGGATTTTTTTTTTTAATCCTGAAAACGTGTTTTAATCCAACGGTTTCTAATTTTCACAATTTTTAAGTAATACTACCAAACTTTTTTCAATAAAACAGAATGAAATAACTGCAAATAAAGAGTAATTTTCCTTTTTTCTGACACCCCAACCCCCCTACTCCCACCAATTCTTCTCCATATAGGCTACAGAGGGTACTAGACCTCTATAAATCTTACCAAAAATATTCTATCTGTGAAAAGTAAACACAGGCCGGGCATGGTGGCTCACACCTGTAATCCTAGCACTGTGGGAGACCGAGGCAGGTGGATTTCCTGAGCTCACAGGTTTGAGACCAGCCTGAGCCAGAGTGAGACCTCATCTCTAAAAATATCTGAGCATTATGGCAGGAGCCTGTAGTTCCCAGCTACTTGACTGAGGCAAGAGAATCACTTAAGCCCAGGAGTTTGAAGTTGCTATGAGGTATGACACCATAGCACTCTACCTGGGGTGACAGTGAGACTCTGTGTGAAAGAAAGAAAGAAGGAAGGAAAGAAAAAAAGAAAGAGAGGAGAGAAGAGAGAGAAAGAAGGAAGGAAGGAAGGAAGAAGGGAATGAAAGAGAGAGAAGGGAAGAAGGGAGGAGGGAAGGAAGAGAAAAGAAAGGAAAAGAAAAGTAAACACAATAGCTATAAACATGGTTTCGTGTTATAAGTATAGATGTAGGTAAATGGATAGATACAGTTATGGGTTTTGGATACAGATGTAAATAGAGTTATTATATACAGATTCATTTTTATGCTAATGGAGCATACTATATACAAGTTCTTTATGATATATCCCTAAAAATTGTTTTGTTTCGATATGCATAGATCTGTTTCATCCTTTTAAAACTGTATTATTCTTATTATTATTGTTAGATGTACTATGACTCCATTACTTAGATAATTTCACCAGCCTCCTACTGATGGACAAATTTAGTTTATTTAGTATTTTCCCATTACAAACAACGTTGAATCTGTATGAGCCTTTGTGTAAGGATGTTTTACAATTTGTATTTAGGGTACAGGAGGACTTGTCATTGCTCTGGGCATCAATATATTCAACAAGCACTTGGTAGAGCAAAATACCTATGCCAGACAGTTCCTGGGAGTCCCACCTCCAGTTGGGGGGCCTGGTGCAAACAGCATGAGATGTTGGGTTATTCGACAAATTTGGTGAGTTGAGATCCTACTTTTAGAAATACTTTTATCAAATGCTTTTATCAATGGTAGATGAAAATAAAATTTATTCCCCTATTCTTCTCCCTACCACCCTACAAGGTAGCCAAGCCTGAGTGCCACATTCTCAACATGCCTACTGACATTTACGACAGACCAAAATCTTTGTCTGTGCTTGGAAGTTCTTAAGTTTTGGAGGTCTAGTCCCATCAGAGAACCTGGTAAAAGCTAAAGACTCTCTTTGTTCCTCACGTCCCCCATCCCTGCCAAAAAAAGATGAGCATACAAATGGTCTGAGGTCTTGGTTCACGCAAAGTATCTCTTGACACGCAGATAAAATATAGTTTATTATCAATCTGTCTTTCTCATGAGCCCCTACCTAGTAGGTAGCAAAGAAGAAAAATTGAATTTAGTCCAATTCGATGTAACAATTTAAATATTCCTTCAGGTAATGCTCACTCTCTCACATTTCTCATCTCCCACCCAGAAGACCCCTGTGAGTCTCTGCCTGAGCAGTCAGTGGGTCATCTCAGTCCTAGTCATGGCTGGTGAGTCAGGTAGAAATCACCCTGGCTACATGGTCCCAGGTCTTGGGTAACCCATCAGATGTGGGTCATCAGATATTTTCAAACAAAAGCCTTCTGTTGAAAGGGTTTTAAGAGGCAATAAAGTCTAACACAGCCTTGGTGAGTATGAAGCAACCACAGAATAGCAGAATAAGCCTTTATACCAGACCACATCAGTTGGTGCATGTCTTTACCAGGGCCACCAGACAAAGCTTGCAGAGTACCCTGTTCACCCACATACTCTCCACCTGCCATCGCCTCAGTACAAGGACCCATTTTATGTGAAAGGAGGCATAGCCATGGGTTCGTAGGTTCACGACCTTGAGATTCAGGGTCTTACCATTTACTCCAACACTAAGCATAACATTGGCCGCTCTCACCATGATACCCTCTGAGCCACTTATGAAATTTGGGCTTCCTATATCCACAATCCCAGGCTGTGGTGGACCAATGGTCTTAGTCCACGAGTGGGGAAATCTTCTGCTAGGAGATAACAAAAGATCCTCTGAACTGGAAGCTGTGACTTCAATTTGGCCATTTTAAGCAGCTCGTCCCAGAACAGAAATGCTGCAGACAAAAAAAAAAAAAAAAGGAGGAGGAGGAGAGGAGAAGAAGAAGGAAGAGGAAGGAAGGAAAGGGAGAGGAAAGAGGAGGAGAAAAGGAGGAGGAGGAGGAAGAAGAGGAAGAAGAAGGAAGGAAGATGAAGGAGGAGAAACGTTACTGACCAGGCCACAGACCCTGATTTCAGAGGCTTTGGTGTAACTTCCACAGAGTGAAGAGCAGCAGGAGAGTGTGCCTGAGCTCAGCAGAGTTGGGCGTCCTGGGCGTTTCGTAGCCAGGGATAACTGTGACTGGGCGATTGGTGCGACCGTCTCCCGACAGGGGCAAGGCAACTAAGAGATCAGACCCCTCCCAGGGAAAGTCACGGTCACCCTTTCAGTCAATCAAAGCAGAACAGCCAAAATGCTGGACAAAGGTGAAAGAAATCTGGAATTAGGTGTAAGGAAGGGAGAGAGGAGCAAATATCAGTTACAGCCCTAGGTCCAGCCATAGCAATGAAGTTTGGTTTGCTAATCACTTTAAAGTCTTTTGGGGAGATTGTAACCAGCCATTGCAACTAAAGAATTGAATTTATACTTCCCCTCTTGGGAATAAAGTAAGAACATCTTATTCTCTAACAAGAGGCTATGAGTTAATGTGAATAAAGCAGATGGTGGATTGTAAATGGATCTGAATGATGCAGGAGGTGGAGGTTACCAGATCCAGTTCACCTGCTTCCCTGACTCTGCTGACTCCTATAGCCCTGCAGCCCCATCCTTGGCTCAGGGAGAACCCACGTTGGTACCATTAGCCTCCTCCATGGTAAGGGCAACTGGCACGGCCTCTGCTCACCACAGTGGAGGCTGCAGTGACTCAAACACTCAGGTCTAAGTGGACCAGACCGTGGAGGCTCTGGTTCTCTGAGGGAGCACAGGTAACACAGCCCAGAAGCGTGAAGGAGTAAATGCTTCGTGGAGAGAACCAGATCAAGTAAGCAGGTGACTATGAGGACCCAGCAGATCTTTTCCCTGCCTTACCTCCCCGAGTAGAATGTTCCATGGGGCATTTCCAAAGAATGTGTTTTCTGCTGAGGCTGTGGTTGTTCAGGAATGCAACACCTCATATTTGCTTTTTCTCCTTCTCTGCCACCCTTCTCTTCCTCCTTCACTCTTGCATCACTGGGATTGCAGTCTCCAATACAAGAATAACTCCTAAGCTTTGCCTCAAGCTCTGTTCTCTAGGGAACCTGGGCTAGAACAGCCTCTGCTGGCCTCCCCTAACTTCTCATGATGCTACCTCTGTTTCCCCACCTTGATCTCTCTGAGTCTCATCTCATTTGTAAAAGGAGAGCAATGCCACCTCTCCAACAAGGTTATCAAGAGGGATGGGAATGTGCTTTTCAATTTCCACATGCTGCACAAGAACAGGCACAAGAATAAGAGTGTGACAGCAGAGCTTGGTGCTGACAGCTTCACAGGTGCCTCAGGCCAGCCCTGTGCAGCAGATGTTATATTCTCTCTGTTTTTCGCATGCAGGAACAGTCTCACAGAGCAATATTATTCAGCCAAGACTGAGTCCTCTCTCCCCAGAGGACATGTGACGTGTGAAGACAATTTTGGTTGTCGTCCTGTGGGTGCGGGGACAGCTTCTGGCATCTGTGGGTGGAGATGAAGGATGCCGCTTAACACCCCACTATGCACAGGATGGCCCCACAAAAGGGATGAGGTGGCCACAAGTGTCCACAGTGTCAAGTCTGAGAAACTGTCACAAAGGTCAAGCCATTTCCCAAGGTCACTCAAGGAATTAATGGCAATGCCAAAATTTAACCAGAGCAACCTGATACTAGACACCTACCAGCACCCACAGGTTTTGTTTGTTTAATTATCACCACAGGCCCCTTGAAACACAGGAAATGTGGAAATAGAGAGAGCTTGATGGTTCGCCAGTAAGTCAAGGATCTTTGCAAATTGCCAGGCTTGCTCTTGCCCAGTTTGAAATCACTCCCCAAAATTCCACCTGCTGGCCCAGCACTCGTGGAGATGCTTCTCAACAGACAAACTTGTCTTGTGAAATGACAAGGCTTTGTCTGCCCTACTGCGCCAGTTTCACCACCATCAATCATTAGCCAGCCAGTCACCATCAAAAGGCCACAAAATTGACTGAACATAAATCTCAATAGGTGAGAATTCTATCCACTGAAATGTGATCCCCCAAAGAAAGAGATAAAGATGTCCCAATGTAAGTAACGTGTGTTACCTGGTCTCTGTGGGAACTCCCACTATTATTAATTAAGGTCAGTCCTTGGAGCACGGACTAATCTGCCAGCCAGGTAGATCAAGATATAACTGCATGAGCCCACTGAGATAGTCACTGAACCAACAGTCTGTGTAACAGCAATAGATGGGAAACAACCTTGATGTCCACCAGAAAGGTCTGGTTAAACTAATTATGATCCATCCAACCAATGGAATTCTCTGGTCTCATTCTTTTTAATTGAGATCTCTATAGCACTGTGCTGGGATGAAGTGGTCCTGAAGTTGTTTACTGAATTGCAAATCCAAGATATAGAATGCCATGCACCCGATATTATGACTTTGGGCTTTAAGGGGACAGATCTAGTTCTGGGGTCAAATGGGAACACTGAGTCATCAATTTTTCCATTTACTTCCATGCCTAGGGACGTCACTTAATGTGACACATCTGTCCCTCTCACCTCCTTCTGCAGCAGCAACATCAGTAATAAACCTGAAGTTTTGATTCCCTGTGGCCAAATCTCCTATCTCAAGTGGTTCAGAATCTGAACCCTGTGAAAAAGAGGGTTATCATGTCTCCACTCCCAGCAAAACCCAACATGCTTGTGGGCACACTGAGGTCTCTAAACAGACCAGCAAAAACCTGGTCACTGTGGTGTTTCAGAACAAAGCAGTCTAGAGCCCAGAGGTGGAGGGACATTTTGCTGCTTCAAATGTGTTAAATGTACAGGCATTACCTTCTCTTAAAATAAAAACTTTAATGGTTAGTTGAAGGTTGTTTTGAGCCAATATTATGACAAGTTCCCTTCACAGACTTGCACAGGAAATTCTGAGTTGCAGAAGTCCACCTGCTTCCAAACATAATGGTAAGTGATAAAAAGGTGAGCATGTAAAAAAAGCCAAGTTAAATTTCTAGCATGCCTTCTATAAGAAATATCAGAATCAGAGAATCTTAATTCCCCATGAAGAAATTTCCTATGTGTGTATGGGAGAGGAAACTCACTTCCAATGGTGAAGAATTCTTCCTTTTGTTGAAACAAAACATAGCTTTGTAACTTAGATTGTATCTATTGATTCCAATTTTATTAAAAAACCATGCTACTATTAAAATGGCAAGATTGTGTCAATAGTTTAGGCACATGCTTTGATTAATTGTACTTGTATCTCAAACAAGAGATATAGTAAACTATTGATTTGGAAAAAAATATCTGAACTTCACTGGGATATCACTCTGTGATTCTCTCCCTCTGCCAAAAAGAGAGAGAGAGATTCCCCTGAGAAGAGAGAATCCACAGCATCTGGGTTCCCTTCCTTGCTTTTCTCTACTCCACAGGACTTAGTGGCATCTCACACACTACATAATTACTTACTTGTCTATTGTCTGCTACTCCCCCAACCCTTGTAGAAAGTAAATAACACATAAGAAGAAAAACCATCTTTATTTCAGTCACTGCCACATCCCCACTGCCAGAAACAGTGCCTGACACATACATGTAAAATGTGCGCCAAAAAATATTTGCCATATGAATATGTGAGTGGCTTTTGCTTAGTGAATCCTGGCTGGTTCCCTATCGACGCTTCTTCTTCCACTTACTTAAAAGCCATCTGTTTCCAAATCCAACCTGAAACTTGACTGGAAACTTACCAATAAATTCGGCAGTCACTAGTTCCAAGAATATGCCTTTTTTTTACTTAAAAAATCCAGAGCAGAGAATTTGTCTCAGGTGATATTGCTGAAGGCTTTCTCCCTAATTAAGAAACCGCAGCTGTTTCAATCTGCAGGCTGGCCCATTAACAACACAGCAGTCCCTGTGGTGGACTTCGTCCTCCAAGGACTCCCCTATCTCTGCTGGCATCCATTTCCTCTCCCCAGTTATTCAGCCCTGCTTGTGCTCCCCCTGCTCCCTCTGCTAACTACAGTTCCAGGAAGAGCCACCTCCTGGTTGCGTCCTGTTGAAGAACTTCCAGAGGGAACACAATGTAGTGGTCTAGCCGCTGGAATCAGGGGTTTAAATTCCAGATCCCCACACATCATCCCATCTATCTCAGAAGTGGGGTACTCATAACATTCACACTGTGGGGTACAAGGGAAGCTTCAGAGCAAGTGCTTGGGACGGGGGGTGACACACAAGAGTACCCCCTGAATGAGAGCACGCTCAAAGTTTACAGATTCTTGCTTTCTTTAAACAATTATGTGCTCCTTCTGCAAGTTTTTAATTGTTCCCCTCATTTCTGATTTTTATGCTTATGCTTTACTCATTAGCAAATTGAGATTGTGGGGTTTAGCACAGGAAACAAAGTCCTTGCTTTGAAGTACTTTGATTTATTACTGGAGAGAATTTAGACTTTAATTATCCCAGTAGCAATAATTCAAACAACTAAAAAACTTAAGCATAGGATCTGTGTTTGGTGTGTAGTGAGTGATCAATAGATGGCTGTTTAGCACGGGCAAAACCGAACAAAAGCTACACAACCTAAGGCTCAGGCCCACCGACAGTGAGTTCTTGGAGAATGGACCTGAAGCTTACTCATCGCTGCGCCCCTTCCACCCAGAAGACTGCCTAGCAGAAAGCAGATGAACGAACACCTCTACAGTCTCATATCTAGATAGCCTTGGACCCTCCTAGGGTAAGCCTGAGGAATGATTTAACAAAGGCCTTGCATCACTGGCTGGAAGACAGTAGCAGCCAGATCCACAGCCAGGTTTGTCTATGCTCAGACAGCTCTGGGCTGCTTCTGGGGGCGTGATGAGGCCATTTTCAGTAGCCATTCATCAAGGGCTCAGGGCTTCCCAAACTTGAACAGCAGCCCACAGAGCACTGACTGATGGTGATGGTCAACATGACATTCTCCCCAGGTGAGCCTGCTCCCAAGTTCACAATTAGGCCTTGAGTATCCTTAGGTTGGGCTGGTCCAGAGTGTTGTCCTTTCAGAAAATTTACAATTAATAGGTTGCTCTTATTCCACAGAGAAAAAAAGTTTGGAAAAGTTAAGAGAGACTTGAGCAAGCAAACAATCTAAGATTTGCACCTGCTATTCCCTCCATCTCATCCCCCAAACCTCCCTTCACTGGCTTCTTCTCATCACTCTCAGCTCCAACAGCAGCCCTCACAGAGCTCCTTCCTTTTCTACTCTGTTAGTGTTGCCCTCCTGCCACCTCCTGTCCCTGTTACATCACTGTGATGTGTTTTCTTCATAATTCTCATTGTTATCTGAAAGTATCTACTCACTAGGCTGGCACCCAGTATCTACTCACCAACAGGCACCTTGTAGATACTTCATGAACATTCACGGAAGGAGGGGTTGACCAGAGCTGGCAGAGCTAGTTGACAAACACTTTAGCCCACGACCTTGTAGAATGACCTGCCAAAGAGTCCACGCTTCTTCCCAGGTGAATGCAGAGGACACTTACAGTTCTGTGATCACCCCCTATGTCTCAGGTAAGGAAACTGAGATTCAGAAAATAGCTAAGTAGCATGCCCAAGAAAACTCAACTTTTGCAGTTTTGGGCCGGAGCTGGGTTTGAACCTGCCACCTCCAGCATATGGGGCCAGCACCCTACTCCTTTGAGCCACAGGTGCCACCCAAAACTCAACTTTTCAGAGGCAGCTGTCTAAGACCAAAGCTGATCTTCTTAAGTCAGTGGTTCTCAACCTTCCTAATGCCATGACCCTTTAATACAGTTCCTCTTGTTGTGGTGACCCCCAACCATAAAATTATTTTCATTGCTACTTCATAACTGTAATTTTGCTACTGTTACAAATCGTAATGTAAATATCTGACACACAGGATGGTCTTAGGTAACCCCTATGAAAGGGTCTTCAACTCCCAAAGGGATCACTTCCTACAGGTTGAGAACCGCTGTCTAAAGTGCTCAGTTTCACCCACAGCCTGACTGAGCAAAAGAGCAGCAATGCAGGGAGGGCAGTGGCAGCCGGCACTGGTGCTGCACTCCCTCTGCACAGGCGCTGCTGGAAGAGGGGCGGGTGCAAGAGGGGAACGTGGTCATTGCCAATGCAGAGTCTATCCCAATCCAGAAACAGGGATCCTCCACCCACCACCAGAGTTGTTCTGCAGAATAAATCACAGCCCCAACAGACAGCCGCCAGCACGTCAGCCCTCTCTCCTGACTTCCCTCCTGCCAGGAAAGGGAATCTTGTAGATTGAACATTCCGCAGCTCGAGGCGGGACATGGTGCAGCATATTTGGTAAACAGCCTCCATCAGCCTTTGAGGAGAACAGAGGAGGTGTTTAGGGTAGAGGGTGGAATTCCATACAGTCATTGTCAGGAATAGCAAGAGCCCAGATGGATGCATATCAAATGTGTTTTATGCACATGATTCGGCCCTCCCTTCCCATTAAGCCAAATACCATAATTTAAGAGTTGCAGAATATAAATGTTTCCTGCTGCTTTCCAGTCCCCAACTGGGGAGGGAGTGGTCATCAGGGGAGTGGCAGCCTTGAGACTTCTCAACACCCTCTAGGTGGTGACCACATGCTCTCCAGCTTTTAAAAATGAGTGTTGGGGCTGGGGGTGGAAAGAGCCTGGGTGTGAAGAACAAATGGCACTATAGGGTACCGGAGACTGTGCAATCCTTAATAACAGACGAGGGCAGGTCAGACACCCTGGCGGATCCACACAGAGTGTGTGTGTGTGTGTGTGTGTGTACATGCACACGTGTGTATTGGGGGAGTGGGGGGGGTACCATTGTTTTCATGACACAGACATAAAATGTTCCTGATTGCATGTTCTCCTCCCACCCCACCCCCCAAGTTATGCCTGATTTATGGTTCAGCCATTCATCACAGCCCTTCCTGGCCCATTTTAGGATAGCACAACCTTGAAATGTCCTGGCCTCTGCTAACAGCATTCTAGGAACTCCTCAGTGTCCAGAACGAGGGGGAAATGCCATCCTTTGGATAAATAACTTGCTGTGCACATAAGCACTCAATGCTGAAATTCTACCAAGTTTTTAAATTAAACTTTCCTTTGGGATCCAAAGAGCACATAGGATTTTTCAGAACCTGGATCACAAATGGAAATCTGATTTTGGATGTCAGGGGATGGAGATGATTTGGGCTGACTTGGGACAGATTCTTTAACTGCCTCAAAGAGCAGAGTTGCTCCTTTTGATCTAAACTTAAAGGAACCAGGGAAGCTGGTTTCATTGGTCATTTTCCATAAGAGTAGAACAAATGTGTATCAGGATATTTTATAAGTTCCAGTTATTTATTCTGTCAATTTTTAAAAAGACATGCATAGGAAAATAACTAAAAGGAAACAAATACAGCAAATTGTTAATGGGGTTATCTTTTCTATTTCTATCTAATGGGGGTTATTCTATTTCTATTATCTATTCAGTCATGATTTTTACTTTACTTCTTATATACTTTTTACATTTTTCCAAAATTTATACAATAAGCACTTGGTAATTGATCACAAACCATTTATAAATACTGGCTTTGTGTTTTTAATTCCAGGTATGTAAACTTTCTATATTAGATTTACTTATTCAACAAATATTTGTGAAGCACCTACTGTATGCTATATCCAAACCATGGTCTAAGGGCCAGGGCCCCTTTTTACAAATAACGTTTTACTGGAGCACAGACATGTCCCCTTGTTTATGTATTATCTATGGCTGTTTTCACACTACACGAGCAGAGTCAAGCAGTTGCAGCAGACACCAAATAGGCCATAAAGCATAAAATATTTATTATCTAACTCTTTCCAGAAGTTTGCTGCCCTCCGTCAGATGTGAGAGGTTCTAAGTTAGGTAATACAAAGTAACAGTGAGAAATACCAGGTGCGGTGTCTCACTCCTATAATCCTAACACTGGGAGGCTCAGTTGGACAGTCTGCTAGAGTTCAGGAGTTCAAGACCAGCCTGAGCAAGAGCTAGAACCCATCTCTACTACAAAATAGAAAAACTAGCCAGGTGTCATTGTGCAAGGCTGTAGTCCCAGCTACTTGGGAGGAAGCTAAAGCTAGAGGATCGCTACTTGAGCACAAGAATTTGAGGTTGCTGCAAGGTATGGCAACACCACTGCACTGTGGCTGGGGCAACAGAGTGAGACCATCTCCCCAAACCCAGAAAG
>CAUYQV010087667.1:0-12595 GCA_963574575.1 Galagoides demidoff | reverse complement strand
TGAGGGCTCTGGGGGCGGGGCCAGGGGCTGAGGGCTCTGGGGGGTGGGTCCAGGGGCTGAGGGCTCTGGGGGGCGGGGCCAGGGGCTGAGGGTTCTGGGGGCGGGGCCAGGGGCTGAGGGCTCTGGGGGGTGGGTCCAGGGGCTGAGGGCTGGGGGGCGGGGCCAGGGGCCAGGGGCTGAGGGCTCTGGGGGGTGGGTCCAGGGGCTGAGGGCTCCGGGACGTGTAATGAAAATGTGGGAAGGCAGGATGGTCAGTGGCTGGAGTCAGGAGAAGGCAGCCATAGAGCAGCATCACCACATATGCTTCTTTCAGTGAAGGGGAATCATGACAGGCCATTCATATTCTCCAACCCCATATAGTTAGTTAATAACTATTGTAGAAGCACAGATAACTAAAGCCCCGACGTTTATACCAGCAGTGTTCAGTCACACTGTATTGACATCCATCCTTTTATGGTAAGTCTACTACAAAACAAAATTTTATTTTCAACAATAAAAATCCATTTAAAGGAAGTAAATGCTATAAAACCCTATTTGAATGTTAAAATGCAATCAATTCAATGTAAAAACCAAGCCAATAATAATTTCTAAAGTACCATCTATGGGCCTATGTAAGTTCATTTCAAAATTATCATGGCCAGTGAAATGAAATGGACACTGGCTTGGGAAAATTGAGTTCCGGAAAATGAGTCATAAAATTGGAACTCAATCTTATAGTAACAAAATGTGCCAGAACAACTAGCAATCTATAAAACTACAACTGGGAAACACAAAAATTAATAAGTCTCTTAGGAAATGTTGCTGTAGAGCTCAAAAAGTTAGATACAGTCATGAAGCCACTGAGAAAAATTACTGAGGCAAAATAAACCTTCAAGTGACTTGTAATGTGAAGGTCAGATTAGAAAATTAGACAGCACGTTCTGTGATTTATGCATTCTGTGACATAAATATACATACATACCCACGTACGATATAGACATGAGTACATATGTATGTATGTGTATCCTACATGTAAAATACACACAGATACAAAACTTCCCAGTGGCAGCCAAGACCCCACTTGAAATTAATTAGTAAAGAGAGTATTTTTCCAGCAATCCTAACAGTCTGGGAGGCCAAGACAGATGGACTGCTTGAACTCAGGAGTTCAAGACCAACCCAAGCAAGAGCAAGATCCCGATTCTACTAAAAATAGAAAAATTAGCCGGGTGTTATGGTGCGTGCCTGAAGTCCCAGCTACTCAGCGACTGAGGCAGAAGGATTGCTTGAGCCCAGAAGTTTGGGGTTGCTGTGAGCTACGATGCCACAGTACTCTACCCTGGGCAACAGAGTGAGACTCTGTATCAAAACAGAGAAAGAGAGCCAGTACTTATCCTTTGACTGAAGGATTTATTTATTGTTAAATTTTATGAACATTTATTTTTACATTTCCACATTATAGAAATATGAAATAATTAGCATTTTTGAATCCAAAGACTTTTTTAAAAAAATACAGTAGGACTACGTGGAAACTTCCTATTTTTTAAAAAAGTCATTTTCTTGGAGACATAAAAATATCACCATACTCTATGAACCCTATAAAATAGTTGAGATTTTCAACATAAACAGTTTCTTTGATTCGGAACATTTTGAGTGTAGCATTAACAATCTCCTATTAACCTTATTAGCATTTGTCTTCTTTTCCCTCTTCATCTATTCAGCAAATCATTGGGTGGCTGCTGTCTGTGAAGGAGGTGGGAATGCCATCTCGAATGCTGATGAGGTACCAGCAGGTGACCCAGGCCTCCTGTGGATGACCCCTCTCCCACATGTACCTGTCCTCACAGACAGACAGGGCCACCTGGTGGAGTCCCGGGCATCCCAGGTGGATTCCCTCTGTCTCAAAATAAACTCAGCAGCCATTTCACCCGGGAAGCCCCTTCCTTCTTGGGCTCCTTCCCCACCTGTTAAAAAGCTTTCCTAAATGCAAACCCGATCACAATGTACCCCTGTTGACGTTCTCTGTGGCTCTCAGGCCAAAAGCAATATATATATATTTCAATGTTAAAGAGATGAATGAGCCAAGAAAGACGGCAAGGCTAAAATGGTGACCACAACCATGGCATTCTTGGGAAATCTCACAATTATATTTTATAATTGATAAAAATTATTCACATTATTCTACAGTATATCTCTTTCTTTGTCCTACAAGATGTCTCAGAATTCTTACCTTGCAGCATTTTCTCACGTGAGAGGGAGTATAGAATTTTCCCTCTCAGGTCTTTGAGTGTCATTGCTTGGCTGGGCACATGGCCACACGTATCCTCTGGGCTTGCGATCCCTGACACAGGAGCTGCACCGAGGGCAGCCCAGACCCGGAGGGGGAAGCTCAGACCCCGTTCACAGCACTCCCGGGCAGTGTGCACCACCGCCCGCTGGTGGAGAGCCTGCCTCTGAAACGTAATTGCATGTTCGTATCCTGACTCTAACTAGTTGACAGTTGTGTGATCTTGGGCACGTTACTTACCTTTTCTGAGCTCATGAAATAAAGATTATAATAACACCTACCTTAGAATCGTTCTAGAACTATGGCAGGACATATGTGGAGGACACAGCCTGGTGACTGGGCCCACAGTGAGTGTTCCTTACACGGTCAGCAGGGTGTGGTCATCTCCTGTTAGAGCCCCAAGAAGCAGAAGGCAACTTCTCACATGTGCTGGTGTTTTATGTAGATCTGCCTTTGGTCCAGAATGTCCTACTCCCAAACCATTGTGTCTTCACTGAATAAAGGGAGTGAACACATTTCTCTCACTTCTCTATAGGGGACAGAAGCACACACAAAGGCCAAAATCCCTGTCTCTGTTGGAAGCATGGCAGGTTTAATGCACATAAAACTCACCAAGGACAGTGGGAGGCATTTTTTTCTTTAATGCAATAGTGCAAAAGCCACCTATTCTCCATCAGAATAGGAAACAAAACTGACCTTCATCTCCTGGGAGGGGCTGACTGGCCGTCTGAGGGCGGCAGTATTCAGTGAAGATGCACCTGATCCCTTCCACTCCCCTGCTCTTCCCAACATCCTCCAACCTCCTTCAGCTGTTGAATTTCTGCTGTTTTTTTCCTTCCCACCCCTCTCTAGTTTTTCTCTGTTGAATAAACACCTTGTACTTTTTCTTTTTTAAAACACAGCTCAACCATTCACATCCTCCCTGGAACCTCCACTAACATCACAAAATCCTGCTAAATGGAAATAAATGATGAAGCAGGCCCCTGCAGCCTGAGACGAGTTCTGCGTAGCTAAGTAATGTTAGCGTTTCCAGGCAGGGAACCTCGGTGTAACTGTTACACACGTCACTCATAGACCCTCACTCCTAGCGCACACTCTAATTCTGGAGCCCCGGGTGACTCTGTCTCTGTAGAGTCGCATGCAAAGACGTACGGTCAGCAGGCAAAAGCCGCATCGTGGTGCATCGTAACCCCGCTTCATCTCAGCAGAACAAGGGGGTTCCACTCTTACCGCACATCGGGGCTCTTTTCTCGCCTTCCCTCTCTTGGACTCCCCACTATGCAAGCTTTTCTGTTGCAGTCACTTATGTAGCAGCCTCCAAACCACCGTCTTCAGCTCCAGTTCCCGGTGACTATACTTCTCATCCCCCCACTTCCCTCTCTCCAGGTTGTCTGATTGGCCTCTCCATCCTTTCATCCCTTCTTACCTTTTCCTGTTTCCTTTTTGTCTGTGTTTTTCCAGTTTTGCATGTTAAAACCTTAAACAATCAAGTTAGCAAATCCCTGCTTTTAGTTGGGAGGAAGGTAGACGTGATTAGAGCGATTGTGAGTTGAATGGAGATTAAAGACCTGGCCCCCATGAGAGAGTTTGTCTAAGCACTTGCCCCCTCACTGTTCTGGGGGTGACTTAGAAACATGTCACACTCTTTTTGTGTCTATAGAGCCCAGTGTAGGACCTGACACAGAATGGTCCCCCACAACTTTTTAGTAATGATAAAAATTGTTACTTTTCTATAAAGGACTTCCTAAATAGAAATTCATGGAAAAATGAGCTCGGTTTCATCTGTAACACAACCAGGAATGTAAATAAACTTTAAGAAGCCCATTGAGCCCAATAAGTCTCCTTATTCATAAGATTATTTGTTGGGACACTAATTGCTCAGACTGGCTTTCCCACTCAGCCAAAGGGTCTGTTTCTGCATCTCCATCTAGATACCCCTCAGTGTGTTTGCTCAAGGGTCACTGCATAAAGACACAAAAGAAGCACCTTAGTGGATGCCTCACAGTCTTTGTGAAAAGCTTGAATTGTGAGTTCAACTTTGAGCCCCTTTTAGATGCTGAGTTAAGTTAAGTTGATAAAGTTAAAAACTGTATATATAGTGGGTGGCACCTGTGGCTCAAAGGAGTAGATGCTGGCCCCCTATGCCGGAAGTGGCAGGTTCAAACCTGGCCCCAGCCAAAAACTGCAAAAAAAGAAAAAAAGTAGTCGATAGTAGGACCAGCCAGGGCTGATGTGGCTATAGACACGGATGTGAAGCAGGGTGGTCAAGTCGAGCCAGCCACTCCCACCTGGGCTCTCCTTCACCTTCCTGCAGCCTGGGCAAGCCCCCCTTTCCCTTTATCTGCTGTCTTTGAAGCCATTGGAACTCTTGAGAAAACAAGCCCACAGTGTTGCGTTCAAGGGCATTGTAGAAACGCTTGACCATTTTCCTAGGCCAAAGGCCCTCAGTGTCTTCCAGAGGAAAGAATTATCTAGTGTTTATCTAGAGATTTAGTTAATTCAGCAAAGAACATTTACAGTGCATGGGACGGGGAAAAGAAATTTCAGTGGACTCCTTGAAAAGACGGACTCTATTTTTTCTGTTTGTATTACCAACCACGAGTCTAGTGATTGTCCCACAACTGCTACTCAGTAGATGTTTGCTGAATAAAAGAGTTAATTAAATTTAACCTTATTCACGTGGAACATATGATATAATACTCAACATGCCGGAATTAGTGTAGGCAGAAACAGAGGAGAGGTCACAGAGTGATGGGAGCACAGGGGATGAATGGTTGGTACAAAGAATGTTCTAGAACTTCCCGTATCATATGCCCAAGTTCAACAGCAGCACTCGTAAAATGAAAAGCCCTGTAATATATTTATATGCCAACACTTTGATTGCAGGTTGCTGTTCACAGAGGGAAACTAAATTTAGAAAGAAGCTGCATGGGTTTTGATATGAAGGAAGAATATAGTTTTTAACAACATACTTACGGGAAAAACCAAACCCAAAAGGCAGAAGCAACCTCCGTTCTCCTAAGACACTGGGCAGAGGGTGTTTAACTAAAGGCGGTTCTCACGTAGATTATAATGGAACGGAGAAAAAAAGAACAGAGAGCCCTGAGAGGAGGCAGAAAGGAAGAAAAATGACGAAACTGACCACTCTGCTGCCCAGAAAAAACGTCTGACCTTTTCACTCCGAGGCCTGCGGATTACCTTCTCAGAAGGCATCAACCCTTATTTGATGTAGTTAACACAAAGGAGGCTCTATGGTCTTGAACTATTTTTTTCTTTTTTAGAGACATTAATTCCTTAGATCATTCATCTCTCTTCCTTCAGGGGCTCTGATGCATGAAACCTCACCCTGGTCCATTCACACACAGCAGGGCCTTCCTAGCTCAGGACAGGGGTGGGGATGTGTGGACCATCCCGATTCACTCAGGTGGATTGAGGTAGGTCTTTCTAGTCCTAGTGACCCAGTTGCTTTTGGTGTCAGAAGCACTGTTTTACGCTTACAGTGCTGACGTGACTCTTGCTGAATCTGATATCAGCATATCACATTCAGCTCTTTGTGGTGCATAACAGGTGAGATTTGTCATGTTTCATAACAGGCCTGCACAATTAATCACGCGTATAAAGAGTTAACCTTAGGCTTGAAAACAACATTTAATTTTTTTTATTATAGAGATAAAAGTGTAATGAGATTTTTAATAATTCCTGAAAGCATCTTAAGCTGAGAATTAAGAGTCCTCCCCAGGCTTAGGCTGGGCATGTTAGCGCTGGAATGTGCTGGCATCAGACCTTTCAGCTCCAGCTTTGAATGTTGAAATCTGAATTCGGGCTCGATACAAAGGGTTGCGTCTCTGCTGCCTACCGTGTTTGAACGTGGTTCTCTGGTTCTTGGTCAAAAGCCTCACCTTCAAGTTCACTGTTGCATTGAATAAAATGTCCCAAATGTGGAGAATTAGAACAACCAGACACAACCTATGTGAGGTATCAAGTTTTGAGTTAGTAAAAGGTAAGGTGACATTTCTTTGGTTCAGAGCTGTCAGGATCTTTGGGCACTTAGAGCTCAGGTTTATCTGTGTGACCAACCCTCACCAAACAGCCGTCCCTGGAGACCCCTCAGTGTCCCCCTTCTGGGGAGTGTGCTCTTCTTTCTGTCCTGAAATACTTTTTCCTTTCTTTCTTTTCAGATATTGCTTTCCTTGAGACCCTTAGTTCCTTCATGAAAATCTTTTACAATCAAACTACTTGCTTTTTTATACTCCCATAACATTTTTTGGTAACTTTTTCTATTGTGGTAAAATACACTTTACATAAAATTTTCCACTTTGTTTTTTGAGTGTATGATCGAATGGCACCGGGCTCAGGCACCCGCTGTGCGGTGACCCCCATTGGCGTCTCCGCCACTTTCTTCACCTTCCCAAGTAGAAATTCTACACCCAGTAGACAATGACTCCATGTCATCTTCCTCTTAGTCCCTGGGAGCCACCACTCTGACTCCTGTCTCTGAGTTTGACTCCTCCACGTACTTTGAAGATATTAGTGGGATAATTTGGCATTTGTCCCTTTGCCACTGGCTTGCTTTACTTAGCTCAGTGTCTTTATCCAAGCTGTAGCATGAGTCGGAATGTACCCCAGTTTGTTTATTCATCCATCCACTGATGTGTGCTCGGCCTGCTTCCACCTTCCCCTTGCTGAACGTACTGAGTGATCACTGGTGTACACAGATCTGCTCAAGTCCCGGCTTTCAGTTCTTTTAGGCATCAACCCAGAGCTGGATTGTCAGCTCCTACTCTAGTTTTAATTTCTGGAGGAACCACCATACTGTTTTATATA
The DNA here is from genome assembly GCA_963574575.1 of Galagoides demidoff. Classification (NCBI taxonomy): domain Eukaryota; kingdom Metazoa; phylum Chordata; class Mammalia; order Primates; family Galagidae; genus Galagoides; species Galagoides demidoff. Next base: position 5,505 of record CAUYQV010087667.1, on the reverse strand, counting down.
GCAAAGGTGCAATTTTACATTCCCACTAGGGTAGAGGCCTGTATTGTTTTATGTTGTTTTTTCCAGTGCCTGCATGTGCTAAAACCCGAGTATCACTTCTTAAATTCCTATTTGACAAACATTTTTGTGTCCTTTTTATGTGTCAGGTGGCCGTGCTGGGTGCTGGGTACACAGTGATGGGGAAGACTCCTGCCTGGATCCACCTCCATGTCTTAAAATCAGGAGAGAAGAACTGATTGAGAAGTCAACCAGCAAATAACGAATAATTACCCAATGTGAGTGAGATAAACGATTCAGGAGAGGTGAAAATGACTCTGTGAGGCGCTGGGGAAGAACCTTCCAGCCAGAGGAGCAGCAGGTGCAGAGGCCTTGAGGTAAATGACTGCGGCCTCTGATGGAGATGAGGCCCATGTGGCGGGTTTAGAGGGAGAGTGGGAGAGTGGCCTGCTGTGAGGTGGGGGAGGTTTCTGGGGCCAGATTACACATGACTTTAAAGTACCCTTTTAAATATTGGACTTTTATTCAAAGCAACATGAAAAGCTTCGTTGCCATGAAGCAGCAGACAGGACTGGACTTTGTAAGGTGGATTTTGTTCTTGTGTGTAGGTGGAGCTGACAAGGTGAGGGTGAAGGAGATTCTGCAGTGCTGCAGGTCACAGAAGAGGGCAGATCTGAGACTTCATTTTGAAGGTAAGAGAGAGAGATGCCAGATGACAGATTAGATGTCAAAGTTTAGGGGGTCAAAGTGTGTGTCGATCAAGAGCTTTGCGGGAAGAAATTTAGAAAATTCACAGAAGAAAGAAGCTTATAGAAGCTGTGTTCCAGCCAGCCCTCAACCAGGTGCTTAGAGTTTTGTCAAGGAGGCCAGTAACGTAGTCTTCCTGCAGAAGCATTCACTCTGGAGTGGCCCCAAGGGTTGCAAATTGTCGTGAGCAGGGTATATAAAAGCATAACTGGGTTTGAGGCCAGGAGGATGAGTGTGAGAAGAGTTCTCAGGGGAAAGATCCCAGCGGCTTGACTAGGGACGAGGGTTTCTGGGGTGCTGAATTCACTGAAGGAAGCACAGACTCAGATGGGCAGACAGGAAGAGCCAGGTGCGTCCAGTGTGGGAACTGGGGAAGACCAGAGCCAGGCGGGAGGTGGGTGCAGGCAGGGGTTGGTGACTGATAGGAACTGGCCTCAGTATCATCAGCGCTTTAGGACCTCTGGGTGCAGTGCTGTCCCTTGATTTATTTCATTCAGACCTTACCATAACACAGGTAAGGCACCAGAATTATTCCCTTATTTTAGAGTCTGAAGAGGGATCATTGCAATGAGAAGGGGTTTCACCCCAGCAAATAGTTCCTGGGGTTGAATTAGAACTAGAACCTAAATCTCATTCTCCTAACTCTTCTTTTTCACTACAAAACATATTTCATTGTGTCAGAATCAAAATTAGTGATGTGGTCGCGTGTTTTATTTATTTACTTATTGTGAGGAGGGGTGATGGAGAAGAGCATGGATATTTTTAAAAACAAAGAACTAGAATGATTTCATGTAGAATTGAAAGCCACGACAAGGCTGGTTGGAGGGAACTGGTTATGTTGCTTTCAAAGCCATGTGGAATATGTCTGTTTTTTTTTTTTTTCTTTTGGATGGCAATGCTTGGATACCAAGAGCCAGCGGCTAGAGTTTCTAAGAGTTTTAACACTTACACTTACCCCCTCCTGACTGAATGTTCTAGGTTATTTATGAAACCACTGCTAGGGAAACAAACAAACCTTGTCATAAAGATTACTTCCATATTAACTGCTTGATTTGATAAAGCTTGAAGCCCCTGGCTACTACGTTCAGCTTCAGTAGACTTCCGCAGAATGACTAAAAGGCTAAATTGTGAATTTTGTATGACTCACCGATGATTCCGTTGTTCTCATGAGGTCATTTTATTCACGTGGAGGTTTTCATACAGATTCTGAGAGCATTTTGCAGCATTTGGTCCCCTCAAGAAAAGCTGGCAATAAAGCAGAGGTTAGAGTCACGGCCACATCTCCCCAGATGTGACTCTGTTTGTTATCTGTGGAGTCCTAGTCCAGGGTATGTGCATTAAAAGATGTTTAATCCGGCATTTCTTAACTGGATACAATCCTCTATTTTAAAATAGTTGTATGTATTTTGCAGTGAGTGCATATGTGTTTATGTATATCTCTATCCACCCACAAGAATCATGCTTATTCCCTTAAAATCTGACCAATATTTGTTAAAAGTGCATTAGGAACAAACCTCATGACAGTGGACCCAGAGAACTCTTGATCCACGAGGTGAGGCATCCTCGTGGCTGGAGGATCAGGGAACCTGAGACACGTGAGCAGCGTCTGGGAGGAGGCGCTGATGCTGTCAGGGGCATTGAAGGCAGAGAGTGTCCATCAGGGGACAGTGAGGACCGAGGTCCAGAGGGGAGAAAGGGCGAAGGTAGAAGGTACTCAGAGAGTCAGGAGCAGCGAGAGTTTATGGATTCCCTGGATACAGGTTGGGAGGAAGAAGGTGATGCTGTAAAAAATATTTAGGTCAGAATAAGAAATGGAGACTTACTTCAGCAGGTGATGGGGAACCATCGCTTTCAAGTCTAAAGTAAAGTTCAAGTTACAGTTGAGCCCTTCACTGGGGGCGTGCTGAACACCCTCAGATTTGCACATCAGGTGAGATCTGCCAATCACCCTCCCCCCTCTCCCCTCCCCCGTGCTAGAACCTATGTGGGTTTTATCTTTCCTGTGGGTGTGTAGTTGTTTATATCCTGGCTTCACATTAGTACTGAGTACGTGGGACACTTTTTTTTTCTTTTCTTGAGGTACTTTACTAAGAAAAATGTGTTTCAACTCATCCAAGTAAACACAAAAGATGTAAAGTCTCGGTTTCTTCTTATGGCTGGACAGTACTCCATGGTATGCATGGACCATAGTTTCTTAATCATTCGTGGCTTGACGGATAACCTAAACAGATGTTATACCCTCACATTAATTTGAAATAAAAAACTTTTTAACCAAAAACAAAACAGAAAAGATAAACTTGTTTCAAAAAAGAAATAGATATGGGATAGATAGTTGAGAAAAATCACAGTGACTTTGATCTATAGGTGGGATCAGAGCAGGGAGGATCAATTGTCGTGGGACTGACTAATAGAGAACTTTAAGGATCTGGCCGAGTGATAACAAGGTCTGATCAAGGATAGTGGCAGCTGAGAGGGAAGAGGGAATTGTGGGGTAGATTATTTTTAGTGGCAGTGATGCGCGGCTGAGTCATGGCCGGCTCTGACTGTCTGCCCTGGGTGGGTTGATGAGGCATTCTTCACCTTTCATCAGGGCTGTGCGTTTTCCCCTTGAGCATATTTTTCTCATCTGGTTGCCCTCTGGTTGAGGTCAGAATTGTGAGAAGCAGAAGCAGAGAAGCTTCCACATTCCCCCTGCTCACTGGGGAGTTTTGCTTGGGGTGGGTTTCCTCCTTGGTTTCTGTGGACCTTCTGAAGCTGGAGGAAAGCCTTAACCTATGAAGAGTCATCCTTTTATTAAGATTATATAAACAAAAAGAATTAATTTATATAGAAGCAAAGCCCCGAGGCCAGGACAGGAAATTCTGATTGACATTATGGAATTAGAGAGGTCTAGAAGTCAGTACCAAGCCTTTATTTTTCTTTCTCCTTTGCAAATCTGGTGTCGGGAAACCTCTACAGAGATTCAGTAGACCCTTTTCAGGGTCTTCATGAGCTATGCAGACCAATATCAGGTCAACAGTCATAGCATTGACCCACACTCAAGTTGATAAGTCTTTTTTTTCAAGGTCTTTATTTTCAAGGCCCTGTGCTAGCACCTTTCTGGTATCATGCCATTTCCTTGTCTTTTCTCTGAATACCTGACTCTGAATGTGTGTCCAGGTAAGAGTAAATTAATCTCAAGATGTCATGAGGGTAGCACCAGGTTGATGTTACAGCTTGTCAAAGGTGGGGCCTCAGGAAATGGTTAGATCATGAGGGCTGTGTCTCTGTGTATGGAATTATCCTCTTATCAAAGAGACCCCAGAGAGCTTGTTGGTCTCTGCCAATGTGTAGGGACCCAGCTAGAAGGCACCACCTGTGAATCAGAAAGTGGGTCCTCGCCAGCCAGTGAATGCGCCAGTGCCTCCACCTTGGACTTCCCAGCCTCCAGAACTCCAACACTGCATTTTTGTTGTGAAAGCTCCCTAGCTTGTGATATTTGTTAAAACAGAGCAGATATTAAAAAAAAAAGTCTCCCTCTTTTTTATGGCTGCATAGTAGTCCATGGTATACAGATACCATAATTTGTTTATCCATTCATGGGTGGATGGGCATTTAGGCTGCTTCCATGACTTGGCTATTGTGAATTGGGCTGCAGTAAATATCCTGGGGCATCCTGATTTTTGTTCATCTGGGTAGGTACCTAGTAATGACATTGTAGGGTCAAATGGTACATTATAAATGTCTTACCACAAAAATAGGTGATTGGTTATGTAAAGTAGTTTAATTTAAACATTCCACATTGTATGTCAAATCATCATATTATACCCCATAAACATATACAGTTATGATGTAATAAAAATTAAGTAAAAAAAAAAAAAAGCAGAGCAGATGAACTCAGAAACACCCATCCTACTTTTCTTTTCCTTTTTTTTGAGACAGAGTCTCACTTAATCACCCTGGTAGACTGCGTGGCATCATAGTTCACAGCAACCTCCAACTCCTGGGCTTAGGCGATTCTCTTGCCTCAGTCTCCTGAGTAGCTGGGACTACAGGTGCCCAATACAAGGCTCGCCTGTTTTTTGTTGTTGTTGTAGTTTGGCCGGGCTGGGCTTGAACCCGTCACCCTCCATATATGAGGCTGGTGCCGTAACCAATGAGCCACAGCCAGCACCTGACCCACCCTGCTTTTCCTGAACCTTTTTCTTGGCGTCCTGCTTACCATGCCTGGCTGTCCCCCTCTCACCTGCTCCTCCTTGTTGTGAATGGAGAGACCACACTCTTCCAGCCCCTCGAGCGGCAGGGGCAGCACCTCTGTCATTTCATCTACAGAGGATTGTTTCTCTCACACCTGAACCACTTGAAGGACGGGCTATGTCTGCTGATGGCTGAATTTGGACAGAGAATAGAAAGTTCCCCCAAATCAGGCTCAAATGAGGAGCTATGGAGATGAGGGATGGTCTTGCACATGACAAGGGAAACGCAAAAGTGAATTTTATCAGCTGTAAGTTGTTTACTTTTCTTAACATAGGGAACTCGACCTTCAATCACTTCTCTAGGGGAGAACTGGGTGCCAAGTAGTTTTTGTTGTTCCTTTTATTTATTGAAAACAAAACAGGGGTGTATTTTCAAGCTATGTAATTTATAGCACACTATGCAGTCTGTCCAATAGATTTCCTTGACTTAGGACTGTGAAAAGGATAGTCTTTCACTGAAGTGATGGTACGGGTGGGGGTGGGGAAGGCACCATTTGCATCAGCATGATGTCATCCTGAGTCCCTG
>CAUYQV010087662.1:0-67652 GCA_963574575.1 Galagoides demidoff | reverse complement strand
GAGGGGAAATATGCCTGGTGTATTTTATTGTCTTAGAATACTTCTACTCAAATAAGAAAAACTTAATGAGATCTCAGAAAGTCCAAATCCAAACTTTTCACTTTATAGTTGAGAAAATGAGCTTAGACAGAATATATACTTTTACCTATAGTGCGAATGACTGGTTAGTTGTTTCTAAAATTCCTTTCTTCTTTCTCCTTTGCAGTTAGGGATGGGATTGTGACAAAGTTCTACTAATAAAAAGTGGGCAAATGTGAGATGCCCTACTTCCGGGCTGGGCTCATCAAAAACTCCCTGCTTGATCCTTCAGGCTCTTAACCTGTCTCCTGTCCTTGAATGGAGGACTCAGAAGGCTCATGACATGCTGTAACTTCAAGAGAAGGAGGCTTAGATCCCTGAATCATTCAGTAGAAGATACGCACCCTGTAGCCTTATAGGACTGTTACATGAGTGAACAATAAGCATTTATTAGGCCACTGATGTTTTCAAGTACATCTATGATGTTAATTATGGTATCTTAATAAAAACATGTACTTCACAGAGCCGGCCTTCCTTCCTTCCTTCATCAAGTAGATGAAATCAGAGATTCATAAGTTGCTGTCACAGCAATAGGAAGAAGAATAACTCTGCCAACAGCCCCATCACTAACCTGGTCTTGGATTTCACTCCTCATTCTTGTCTGTTACCACTGCCTCTCTCAATTGTTCCTTTCTTTCTAGCCTCACTATCACGCCTTTCTTCTAGGCCTTTATCATTTGCACTTCCATCGAAGCAAGACCCTATTACCTGGCCTCTGAGTCCCTAGATTCTGCTCTTCTACTCTTTCCATGTGGTAACATGAGAATCATCTTCCAAAGAAGACCTCTACTGGTTCCTAACAGTCTAAAGCTGAAGTAAATACTGAGAGGGCCTCAGATGCCGACGACCTCTAAACATGTTTTGCTTGACTGATTACATGCTTTTGTTTTTTATTTAACTTTGTTACCAGTAGTTATATTTCCAGATCTTCAGCTTCTCTTGGCAACCTACCGGCAGCACTGAGTCGCTATTCTCACAGGAACGTTATCAGCTGGAATAAGACCTGGACACTATAGTTTGCCCTCATCACCACCTCTAGTTAGTATTCGGGGTTCTCTAGAGAAACAGAACTAATACCACGATGCCTGTCTCTATCAAAGGTACATGTATATGCATGCATTTTACAAAAAGAGAGATTTAGTATAAGGGATTGATTCACACAAAATGAAGGCCAACAAATTCCAAGACTCCAGTCAGCAAGCTGGAGACACAGAAGAGCTGATGGTTTGTGAGTTCCAATCTGAAAGTCAGCAGGCAAGACACTTATTTGTAATTAGTGAAAGTGGGAAGTATACTTATTAAGTTATAGCAATAAAGATAATAAGTGAATTTAGGAAAAATGCACTCTATTTTCCATAGTAATTTCATTGCATTCATATTTGTTTCTCCCCTACTGTACGCCGGGTGTCATGACACAGGCTTTGTAGACATCTCATTTAATTTGAAAGCAACTCTTTGAAGTTACTGTGATTAGCCTCATTTTGCTGATGAGAAAACTGAGCCTTAGCGAGGGTAGGTAATTTGCCTATGATCCCAAAGCTAGGACATGACTGAATTGGAACCCAGTTAGGCAGATTGACTTCAGAGCCGAAGATCTTAAATATTTTGCTAGACTGCCTTCCAGATTTATGTGTGTTTTATAAATATGGCAGAAGATGATAAGTAAGTTGAAATTTCAGTGATGGCGATGAAAACAGCAAAGCAAAGAGAGTAAACTATTTGCAAAGCAAATAGTCAATGTTAAATGAGTGTAATTGAGTAAAATTTAGAAAATTATATAATACTAAAGTAACAGATATAACAGGAGATATTAAAAAATACAGCACACAACCATTTGCACAGAAGTTGGGTTCACAGTAGAAGACAAGGTAGTTGAGACTGGGAGGGAACAGGGGAGACGCTCTTGCTGTCTTAGCATTGGTTCCTAAAGATTCTCCACTCACTTCTATAGATTAAAAAGGCAAACACACTGGGACATAATGCCCTGGTATGAGATACTATGATACTGTTTGGCCATTGTAAGTACTCACAAAATACTTGGTGAAGGAAGGAAGGGAGGGAAGGAGGGAGGGAAAAAAGGAAGAATGGGAGGGAGGGAGGAAGAAAGGGGGAGGAGGAGGGAGCCAAAGAGGGAGGGAGGCAGGCTCTGACCTTATAGGAAAACAAAAATAGTAATGTCATGACTTTTTTCCAGATTAATTTTCTCAAATATGGCAGGAAAGTATGAGAAGAATCTGGGTTAAAGTCTGTAGAGGTCCCATCACTGACAGTCTGAACATTAAAGAATCTAAATGCTGGCTGTTTGATATTTGATAATATCTGGCTGGTTGGATGTGAATGATATTTTGCTCTTTCACAAATGTTTTATTTTATTCATCCGGCTCCAAAGTCGATATTTGACCTAATGTGCACGTGTGTGGGAAGGAGTGTTACTATGTTGCCTGGCAGATGAGAGCTAAGAAGTGCAGAGAAATATTGAATGTTTTAGAAGGGCACTTTTCTCCCCTACACAGTATGCCGGGAATGTTGTCTCTCTTTAATGCTGGGGAAGGAGTGATACCTCTGCTGATGACTATGTCTTTTTAAAGTCTTTCTTGGCAAATTTACCTCCCCTTTAGTGTCTGTCCCACAAAGTGGTTCATTTAAGAAATCCAAGAATTAAAGAGTCCCGAGTTCCCTGAATAACATAGTGTGACACACTTAGGCATGCCCTTGTGGGCCTCTCTGCAAGATGGTCACAGAGTCTGGGGTGGCTGGAAACCTAGCCTCTGAGCAGTATGATATCACTAGTTTGACTGCCTAAAGCTGTAGGCACCTCACTAAATAACGTGAAAATCAACTTGAGTATCCATCCCAAATCCTATTAAACTCAGTATTATTCAAAACCAGGATGAAAACAATTCAGGCTCCTGTTTATCATGTATGTGTGTGTATACGTATCTGTATATGTCTGTACCTCCATATATAACACATGCACGTGTGTATGTAGGCATGTATATGTATTATGCAAACTTTTCTTTGTTACTTAGTTAGAAAATAGAAAAATGTAGACTTGGTTTTCTACCAAAAAACCTGGATGAGAGTGGGTATGCATTTGTCTCTATAAAAGACCAGATCCATAGTAATAGCTTTACTTGATGATGGCTTTTTCTACCTGCTGAATGATTTCAGTTAATTAAATTTATATCTGTCTGTCTGTGGATGTATCTATCTATCATGTCGTCAGTAGTTCTGGAAGTGTGGTCTATAGATCCTTGGGGGTCCCTTTGACTTTTGCAGGAAGACTATAAAGTCAAAGCTATTTTCAAAATAATAGTAAGATGTTATTGCCTTTTTCAAAGTGTTGACATTTACATGGATGTTGCAAGAGTAATGACTGGAAAAAACTGCTGAAATCTGGGCAGAACGTGACACCAAACTGCAACGGTAGATGCTGCCACACATTAGAAGAAAAATAAATGTTTCTCCTAAATAATCCCCTTGATGAAGCAGTATAAATTAATCTTATCGCATCTCCACTCTTTGACTATGAAGCTTTTTAACATTTTGTGTGACAGAATGGAATGCACGCATCAAGTGCTTCTGTTGAGGCACCCTCCTTACCTTGAGGAAAAATAGTGCAGGTTGCGCTGTTGTTTGAGTTGCAAGTTAATGGAGCATGTTACTTGAAAATGACTGACAAACACCCTGTGGTTAGATAGGCTTGAGTTAGGCAAATATTTTATTATAAATAAATCTCATATTGATATTAGGTTTTGGGACCACTTGTTGAAAAGAATTTCCTTTCCCCCTTTCAGTGGGGGGGATTCTTTCAGTGCCATCAATTATCTGTATAAAATTGTGTGCAGTTTGGTTTCTATTCTGTTCTTCAGACCTATGCATACATCTTTGTACCAGCCCTCCACTGTTTTATTATTGTAGCTTTATAAGAAGTATTAGAATCAAGTGTAAATCCTTAATTTTTTCCTTAACGGCTGTTTGTAGTCATTTGCTTTTCATACAAGTATTACAATCAGCTTATAAACTTATATAAAAAGCCTAATGGGTTTATGATGGAGATAGAGTTGAATTTATAAGTTAATTTTGGGAGAATCACTTTTTAAAATATTAAGTCTTCTAACCATGGGCATGTTAATGGCTTTTTACTTATTTATGTCCTCTTGAACTTCCCTCAGCAGCATCTTGTAGTTTTCAGCATAGAGTTTTATATATCTTTGGTGAAATTAATTAGTATTTTATGGTAATGTAAATAGCACCCTTTTAATACTAAATTTCCAATCATTTGCTCCTAGTATGAAGAAATAAAATTAGGTCAATAAAATATGCTGGCCTTTAATTTGAGAATTGATAAATTCACTTGTTAGTTCCAACAGTTTTAATTTTCTGTTGATTATTTAGGATTTTCTGGGTAAATGTCCTTGTCATCTGTGAATACGAGGAGTTCTCTTTTTCTGCCTTCACTTTTTTCCCTCTTTTTGTGAGAAGCTGTGAAAATGGATATCCTTGACTTGTACTCAGTCTTAGGGGCCAGAACACTCAGTGTTGCAGCATTAAATGTGACGTCACCTGCAACTTTCCAACTGATATCATTTTTCATATCTTTTTAAATATGGTATTTTTTAGACATAAATTAATTTTGACCCACAATTTTAATGCTTACTGATTTCTTAAGTTAATCCATCTATCATTGACTCGTTCAAAAATCCAGTTTATGCGCAAATAATGATTTGTTGAGATTAAGGATTTTTTCAAAATGGCCTAATTAAGATTGGTGACAATGCTTTTTCTCTGAAGAGATGACATGAAGGAATAGGGACCAAAGTAGGAAGGGACATGTTTTATTATATATCCTTTTATACATTTTGAGAATTCCATTTATATTCATTTGTGAGTCATTCAAATTACATAGTTATATGTTTTCTATTCAAATTTCCACTTATTGTTACCTACACACTAGCTATAAAGGTAATTTTAAAACCTAGATTAAGAAATTAGAAAACATTTTGGCCTCATTGCTTAAGGTTTAACATTTATCTTATGACCCAGGTACTCAATTTCCACATGTGCCTGAATTTGCACAGTGAAGTGTCATAAAAGCAAAAAATAGAGAAAACGCGAATGACCATTAGTGGAATAAAAACCATAAAGCTATGGTGTCGTCACATAAGGGGCTGTTATATAAGAGTAAACATTCATTTGATCCACAACTGCAGACAATGGCATCACCAGATCTTAAGAACATGATCTTGAGTTAAATAAACAAGTGTCCAAAAATGTAGATAGTATGAAGCTTGTTTCTAAAGTTCAGACATGCGTTTATGATAAAACCTGGGATGAGTAACACACAGCTCTGGATGAGGGTCACCTCTGAGGGACGGAAGGGCCTGGAAAGGTGGGGAGCCTCCCAATAGAGGCAGGTGTTCTAGCTGGGGCACTTTCAGAAACTCAAGGGACTCAGGGTTTTGCAGCATCATTGGTAGACTGTAGCTCAAACACCTTTGGAGGTTGATCAAGGTATTGAATACCTTTGTCTTCATCGTACTTGTCTTCAAAAACTCTTTAAAACATGTCTAAGAAGCTTTAAACAAATAGTAGTTCTCAAGATATGTGCATGTATATGTAAGTGTGTAAATACACATTCACGCATACAAATCATTCGGCTATATTTTTTCTCCCTTTCATGTAAAAATGTTGGTGGAATGCTGATGAAATCTGCATAAGACACAAATCTGGAAAAGACAGCTCATATTTTAGGTGACAAGCAAACACCCGAAAGAATCCTGTGCTTGGTGCTGCTAACAGTCAAAGGGAATGGGATCGGGGCTATAAAATGTGGGGGCTGTTGATTGTCACTGTGTGGGGCTCCCACACTCAACTATAATTAAAAGTTAAAATTAATTATGTTGGTCCAAAATGCTATCAAGTCTATGTCTTTTTTATTTCAGAATCTTGATTCTTTAGTTCAACGGGTAACTGCTAAATATTTAAAACAAAACATTTTTGTGTCGCATTTTTGTAGCTCTGGAGGTGGATTGGATTAAAATAGAGATGTTTTTTAAAACACCAGTTTCCTTGCCTTAAAAATATTCAGCCTGCATGAATAACTACAGTAAACATCTAGTATTCCTGGAGCATAGCTATGTTTTCTGAACAAAGAAAGGACAACTCGTCAGAAAGGTAAAGAAAAGAGTGTCTCAGATTGAATGGCTAAAATATGGGGAAGGGAAGAGAAAAGAACTGGGGCACTGAGAGAGACCACAGTGCAAACTGGCTTTCCGTGTGGTGGTGGGGTGATCAGCTGGCTGAAATAACAGCCCAGGTGAACGGGAGTCACGCTGTCTCCTAACAGTTCCCCGCCAGATCTGTCATGTGGCAGGCTGTATCATCTACGCTTGAGCTTGTATAAAACTTTGAAGTTTGTTTTCCTAAATGGATTAAAGCACTGAAATCCTGACAGAAAAAAAAAATAATGTGGTTCTAAGTTCCTCATATGTATTTGCGGCTGTTAAAAGGAAGCTTGAGAACCGAGTTATTCTTCTCTACCCTGAGTGACTTGGTGGCCTCTTTGTAAATTGTGACATTGGCTGAAATGTCATGATGCCTCATTAATACAGAAAATTCATCGATTATATCCAAGAGACATACAGAATAATTTAGAGTGACTTACTAGTGAACTATAGAATAATTGAATGGATCACCTTTACTGAAAAACTTAATCTAATCTAATCACTAATCCCATTGGTAATGTATTGATATCTTTTAGTAATATTCACCATATTAGCTAAATATTTTGGATGTCTAGCTCATAGTTTTAACTTTAAGCTTGCTCTTTCCCTGGAGGAGAGACTCCAGGCTAACTAAGGTAAGTTCATGGTTGATAGCTTGCCTTCCAGAGTTCAGAGGGGATGCTTTACAGAAGCATTTGCACTTTTTCCTTTAAAAAATTATTTTCTAGTTATTTTATATATTAATAAAACCAAGAAAACTAGCATAAGTAAAAGAACATCAGTAGAAATTCTCCCCCATCCCCAGAACCCTGAATATCAAAGCCAAAAGTGCTCTTTTAATAAAAAGAACATCAAATAACATAAGATGTGGTACAAATATTTTCTTTTTCAAATGGTAGAATTTTCATTGATTCACTCTTATAGCACTTCCAATTTGAGGTAGCAAAACATTTATGGTGGCATTTAAGATTCATATTAACAATATCTATGAAGATTATTGGCCATATGCTTCCTGCTCGTTTTATATATTGCTTGCCTAATCATATGGTGACTTGTAACCGTGCAGTTCTTTAAAGTGACTTTTCAGTCCTGTAGCTTTTCAGTCAAGCTAGCGTATCACTGTAGAGTCCCTCTCCTTCTCGTGTCAATGGCTCCTGCACAAAACACCATTTCTCATTAAATGTTCCTGTTCCTTTTGGCAGTCAGGATAAAATCTCTAATCAAGCTCCAGGAAAGAGCCAGAGTTCAAAGATGTCATTGGGTCCCAAGGCTGGTCTTGGGTGGCTTGCTAAAGGTTATTATATCCGTGAAGAGGACTGTCAGGGTCAAGTGCTCCAATCAGCAGTCAAATGAGCAAAAAAGAAGAGCGGAGTTTTGTAAAAGAGAACATAGAGCTTCAACACGTGTTCAGAGTTTTGCAACTTGAGCATTGCCTCCCCTCTGGGGACTACATCAGGAGCCGCTAACCTTGGGATCTCCTTGCTCTTGGAAGCATCCAGTTTTTATAGCCAGTTACCTCTTCTTTTCACAAAGTTTCATTCTCCACCCTCCTCCCTTCTTCCCTGCCTTCTCCTTTATCCTTAATCTTCTTCCAAGTTGCACAAAGTTGATGCATGCATGTTCAGGGTGAAGTGATCTTAATTGACATATTCCTGGAGGGTTCATGCTCTCAGAGTCTATCTTTCTGAAAATTATCATTATTTTTGAGACTTGAAAAAGACAAACTCTTTTCTAGACCTCAGGAGAACAATAAAAAAGAGACTTATATTTTGATTTGGGACAAAATTCAACAAAGATGTATACTGCAGACGTCAAATCCAATATTTTGCTCCTGATAAGTATGTAGGACTCCCAGGAGTCTGTCTTAGAGGAGGAAAGAATAACAGGCTTAAGTCCCATGATGCAAATGTGAGAAAAGAATTTTGCCCGTAATTTTAGCTTAACATTTGGAGAAGGAAGTTTCAGTTTAATCTTAGAAAGTGGATTCTGTCTGTTCTCCTTTCCCAAGCAGCAGGACCATTATGAATTCCATTTGACTCCATAATGTCCACAGTGAAGTTTCTTGCTTTGATCTGCCCAAATAAAAACAAAAGAGATACTTTGCACATTTGAATCTTTCACTTCTGAAGAACAGTTAGTGCCCTTACCACGATTCATGGGTGTACAATATATATTCTAATGTTCACTGTCATCTCTCACTGTATTGGGATGGTCTTAATTGCCTGGATTGGCTAGATTATAAAATACTAAGGCTATCTTTGTTCAGATGTTTCTTTAAAAAAAAAAAAACTGCTTTAATAAATGGCCCAGATTTTTTTTTTTTAATCCCAGAATGATATCAGGGGGAATTTGCTGCTATCATGGTTTTGGATGTCAGAATCTTCGAAGAGAAATATTCCTTTGTAAATCAGCAGTCCACCCACAGTATTTGGGCGAGTCCGATGACTTGTTTGTGAAATGTTTAATGTTTTGTGAATCCGGTCTCTTGATTCACTTCAAGTACTTCACTTTATAATTATATTCCTTGAAAACAGATGCTTTTAATATTCAGCTGGAGTGTTTTATAAGCTATACAAATATTTTGTTTGTGGTATATTCTGATGCTCACAGCCAAAATATGCTAGTCAATTTTTCAGAAGATCATTTCATTATGTAGGAACCTGGGGGCAATTAGCTTCTGAAGATTTTCCCGCAAAGTGGGATCTTTAAGCTTCATAATATGTGGATACACTATTGCAAGGGATCAGGTCTCAGCTTTTTAATTATTTGAATACATATCATGACAATATTTTGTCAGATACTGACCAGCAGTTTCAGAAAATGATAATGTAGCTTTTGTCCTGGTTCCCCTTTCTTTCTGGGCTGAAGAGTTTTCCTCAAGCCTTCTAAGGAAGAAGGCCCAATTAGAACTACTTACTCTTGCCTGCTGAAACTCGCACAATGATTTGAAAAAACACCCCTAATTTGAAGCTGTTAATACAACTGCAATTTTATTTCTTGAACATTGCTTCTTGTAGGGCCCTGCCAATCTATGAAAACAAACTAGTAATAGCACCATTTGAAAACCACCCAGGGTCAATTGTCCTCTTTTCTTTTTTCTAAATAACCTATTAAAAGACCCCTAGCAGCTATAACAATAACTAAGGAACTAGCAGTGCCTATTATGCCCAGTAGTAGTAGTGATGGCGCAGCACTACTCCCAGAAATGCTTCAAACAGAGTCTAGAGATTTGCCTTGCCCAGGGTACGTAATCCAAGAAGCAAGTTGTCTGTTCTACAGAGAAAGTCGTGGAAGATTTTCTTATCTATGATTTTTTAGGATATGAAATTGTAAAAACCTTTTCTACCTAATACCCCAAGACTTACAGTTTCAATATTTGATTTCTGGAATATTTTTGGCCTTGACATGGATGTAAAGTGTGCTGAAATTGAACCAGGAGCGAGTGGAGCAAAGCTCGGAAATACACTGGCCTGGCATTGTGCACTCAGCTAGTAGAATTTCCCTCAATTTATAGGTATTGTTTGAAAACAACAAAACAATGATTTTTGCCTCTTCTTTTTGGACCCCTGTCTCTATCTGCTGATCTGGTTGTTTAACGGCTGAGGTGTCATGCTCTGATTACGTTCAGTAGGGTGGTTTTTCTCTAGTCATTCCATAGGCACTTCTGATGTATTGTCATAAATTTCTTGAGGAAAAGAAGAAGGCCACGTCCTTGGGAACTCTTTAATACTTGCTATATTATAAAGCATGTAGAATAAATAAATACATAATAAATAAGTTAATTACATTCTTTCATTTTTCTAAGGTTTTACATATTAATGGCTCTGCAGAAAAGTCTACAATTTAGCTATTCTTGACATGTAATCTAATATTACCATCTGTCTTTTTAGTGCATTATTACAGAAAAATGTATTGTCTAGGATGGCCAGGCCATGCATTATTCTGTTTCATCAAGTATTCTGACTAATAAAGATTTATTCTGAATCCATGGATTAATAATTTCCAAGAAATTTTTCTCCTATGACATGTATTTTAATGCTAAAGTTAAATTAAACAAAGTTAAGCCTTAATGATTCAAGAGATACCTCTTGGGTCTAGATCAATCATACTCATAAAAGCAAGAAATAGTTCTGATAGAGATTTCTAGTTTTTAGAATGACAGATAGATAAGCTTCTAAGTATCTGAATTGATTAAAAAATCTATTAAGTTATATAGAAGAGAAAACATCCCAAGTAATACAGCTGTGTATTTGTGTTCATGGATGACTCTGTGATATAAAGTATTCTTATGGCCAAGAATATCAAATTAACATTCTTCTTTAATGTTATTCTAGAATAAACAAGTAGCTAAAATTTAGGAATTACCTTGTTCTGTTATGGACACTCTACCTTTTTTTCCTCTTTTTTTTTAAAATTTCTCCTCATCTGCCCCTCTATTTTGTACACCGTATCATTCGCTTATAATCTCTGTTTCATGCTTGAGAGGACAAGGCAAGGGATGGAAAAATGTTACTGCCTGGTAACTTAATTTTCAGGGTCAGATAGTAATCACTTTCTTCTCAAGCCTAGAAGAGCAGCCGTGTGAGTATATGATTCCCCCTGAGCCTGCTGCCCTTCAGAGCAGTTCACCCTGTGAGAAAGGAGCTAGTTGGTCCCCACACACTCTCTCTCCCATGCACAAACTGTCCTTAGTCTCCTGACTGACAAGGGAGAATCAAACTGACTTGAGGGGTTGTCCAACAGGACTACAAATTACCTTCAATATCTTTTCCTGACCGTCCACCTCCCCTCCTCTGGGAACCGTTGATGAATGAAATTATCCCAGGAATTGCTATCTCTGAAAGTGGAAATAACAGGAGGAGTATTACAATGCAGACATACGCAGATATTATCTGTAACATTGGCAGGCTAAGTCGAGGGTTTTTTATTTTTTTCCTTTAAAGCATAGAGGGGGATGGATGTGTAATCTCATTCTGTCAAAAATACTGAAGATTTTCATACATCACTGTGTTTCAAAATAAATTACGTGCATAGTAGTGCTACATTAAACTAACATCCAGCACTGAAATGCTTCTTCACCGAGTGGCGATGCTTTTTTATCTCTTGAAATAAGAAACACATTTAACTTGGTTTCTATGATCATCTTGAAAATAATGCTCTCTTGTTTTGGCATAAAGTAGAAACATACATTTTTAATCAAGAAGTATGTTTTCCATTGAGACGGGGGAGCCCAGCACCTCAAGATGACTTTAAAGTGGTTTGTAGAGTTACCGAGGGTGGACATGGCCCACTTCCTCCACCGGTTACCATGCTCGCCGCTGACATCAGGGCTAGTTTCAGACGGATATTACAGAGGGAGGTTTCACTCCCTTCTGTCAAGTCTCCTCTTCCACCTCGGAATGAAAAAAGAGAAATGTCATTTCTTGTAAACTTGGATGCCACGTTCAGACTTATCCCACAAGCTTTATTTTTGACTTTTACCTCCTGCACTGCTAATGGGAAATTGCCAGTAGTGTTGATTCTCCCTCCTACCCCATCAAAAAAAATTTTTTTTTTTTTTAGCTAAATATGTACAAAAAGTTTTATTGAAACATGCCAAGTCACAGCTCGGTATTCCCTGATACTACACAAAATGAGTTGCGATAAAAATAGCACTGAAATTCTGAAATTACTGAATGCACCCATTTCTGTAGTTAAATACCATGAGAGACAGAAGGGAATTTACAGTATGCTTCAAAGAGGGGCGCTGGGGTGGGGGAAGGAACACCTCCTCCCAGTCTAATAAAATTTGGTAGCTCGGGGTCATTTCCTAATAGGTGCTATTTCCTTTATTTTAATAAAGGTATTTTAACACCTGAATTCTATGCCAGATACCATTGTCATTTTTTCCAGCGACTGGCTCTACTAAATGCTGGTGGGGGCCAGACACTCTTCAAACACTGCTGCTTAATGCCAAACACAACTACCATGCATATGGAAGAAGCCAGGAAAGCAGTAACCTCCCCAATTACAGCCAAAGGCTCAGAAGTCCAGAAAGCACACAGGAACCTGGAGCTTCTAGCATGGACGGGTCAGGAAGCCCCTCCACCGCGGATCTCTGAATTGGCCGGCATCCTTCCCCGCCCCATCAACACACAGTCATTTTTTGCCTGCCAAATCCTTGTCCAACCCCAATTCAAATCTATTTATACTCGCCTTTCCTATTTCTGGGCTCAGATGTTAGCCCATACGGTGTGTTGACCGGCACTGACTGTTACTGTGAGGCCAGCCTTTGCCAGCTTCCTCGTTGCTGACAGCAGGGAGGCAAACGTTCTGAATATGCGGAGGGACCTTAATCTTCTTAGCATAATCCTGGCCTCAAAGTGGTGGTGGTGAGGTCCAGCTTCAAAGCCCCGAGCCTCCTGAAACTGAAGAATTCCCCAGGTCAGGAGGGGATCCCTGCATTCCTGCAGGCAGCCCAGCAGGGGTTCGCAGACTGTGTGTAGGAACCACCTGGGCACTGTGTCAGTGGTGCGGGTCAGGGTCTGCTGCAGTCTCTGATTCGGTTTCTCCCTGGGATGGGCCTAGGAATCTGTGTTAGTAGCACCCCAGGTGATTGTGAAGCAGGCAGCCTGAGGCCCCCACTTTAACAAGCAATCCCAGGTCTACACCTCTGTCCCCGAAATGCTAGGCCACGTTTCAAGAGCAAGGGGATTAGCAACCCAATTTAAACACCTCAGAGATGGAGTGCTGCTTTAATTCCGATTTATTTAAAGCTTTGGAACACTGAACTTTGTTGTAGAAGCTTTACTTAAAATTCTGAGGTAGAATAACCTTCTTTTCTGAGTTCAATTTTAACAAGGAATGCTATTTGAAGACTGTGGTCCTCGGTTTGTGAGGTCTGAGCATAAAAAGAAAATAAAACCCTATAAGTTGGACCTTCTTATGTAAAACTAGACCTCATTCTTTTTAAAAGGTGTGACCTCGGATCATTAAAATTTTTCTGAAGAGAAGAAATCTGGGAGAGATAGCTCTCCTGATAAAATGTGCGGTAGAAATTGTAAGCAGCTTATAGGGTGCTCTGTCCTTTACACTGTTTTCAGGGAGTACTTAAATGAAAAGGAATGTTTTCAAGTTAACTCAGCTGAATTCTACGTAGAGCAGAATAAGCAATCCCTGTGGGGCACAGCTCTTGATGTGCTCTTTTACTTCACTGTTTACAGATAACTTAGGAAAACAGTGCCACCTTCCATTGGGGGTGGGGGGGTAGTGGAGGCGGTGGGCGATTCTGTGCTGTGCACCCACAGAACAAAAGCCACAGCCTGTTTAAATAGAAATAAAATAAGCAAGTATGGTAAGTATCATTCATGCAACAGTGCCAAAAGGAATGAGTTCTTTATTCAGTCATCAGAGTCTGTGTTTGGCTTTACAGGGGACAAAGGCACATGAGTAAATGCTTTCAAAAGGAGAGAAAGATTGGTCTGAGAGAGGGGAAGATATTTCAGGGGGGAGCAGGACAAGCAATAATGAGATATATCTGTAAAGTAAGTCTCGTGCTTGGAGTAAGTTAAACCTAATGATTGCTTCAGGAACTTCTGTGAATTAGAAAGATGGAAAGCAAACCTTAAGTGAAACGGTTTTCTTCAGAGAAAATAAGCATCAGTATTAGTGAAAAAAAGTGTCACAGGTTGTGAGTTGTCTTTTTTGGATATATGCAAAATATTAGATGGCTCTTAAGGAATCAGATATTACAGGAAAAAGCCTTTTCAAGACAGACAATACTCAAGTGTCAAGGCCATTCCATAGCTCTTTGTACAGTATAATTCCCTCCTCTTATTTTTAAAATACTCATTGGATTTAGAAAGCCACGGAAGGTACCAACTATCAATCCAAACTGTGTCCTGAAACTTGGTCAGAGCCCAAGGTGCATCTGGGTAGAGAAACAGTCAGATGAGATGACAGCGAATTTACTAGGAATATAGGTAACAAATCTTTTCTTAGTACAATTACTCTTTACAAGGATTCGTGGGCTATCACAGCTATATGAAACATTTAAAGACACCCATTTCCCCCTTTATTTGGTGTATTTTATAAAATAGTTAGATACTCTACTAAATGCATTCCTCTCTGCCTTCATAAAGAGTTGTTGTACAAGAGATGTAATTGTACATGGACTGAGTCTCCATTTGATACTGGAAACTTCTGAACGTCTTTATTTATTTATTTATTTATTTTGAGACGGAGCCTCAAGCTATCCCCATGGGTAGAGTGCCATGGCATCACAGCTCATAGCAACCTCCAACTCCTGGGCCCAAGTGAGTCTCCTGCCTCCGCCCCCCAAGCAGCTGGGACCACAGGCTCCCGCCACAACGCCCAGCCATTCCTTGGTTGCAGCCATCATTGTTGTTCGGTGGGCCCGGGCTGGGGATTCGAACCCGCCACCCTAGGTGTACGTGGCTGGTGCCCTAGCCGATTGAGCCACAGGCGCCGAGCCACTGAACGTCTTTATTAACAGAAATTCACCCACACCTCACTCCAGAGTATGGAAAGAAATGAAATTAAATAACCCCCAAATTTCTCAGTACTTTCACAGAAATATTTTTGGATGATACACTGTTAAAAATGATAAAAGCTTATTATATGTGATTATAATCCAAAATCAAACACAGTTCACTTAGGTGACATTAGTCCAGACTAAATGCAATGTGAATATAATTGCTAATAGGGTTTGTCCACCAACTTACACATGTCAATAACATTTCCACTTTGCATAGGGAATCTATGAAGACAACAATTCCTAGTTATTGCTGTGATGCTGTGTGTGGCACCTGTGTGTGTGTGCTCACAGCAATGAGCCCACTCTGCAACTTACTTTAACAGAACTCTGCCATGGGCTATCACAGATACGTAAAATATTTAAAGACACCCATTTTCCCCTTTATTTAGTGTGTATTATAAAATAGTTGGATACTCTACTAAATGCATATGTCTCTGCCTTCATAAAGAGTTCTGGAAAGAAAGCAAAAGACATTTAAAGCATCAAAGAGGCTGATGAATAGGGATGCCAGGATATTCAAATACATTTAGAGACAGTATTGTCAAGCTTGTTTTCTGAGCCATGATACTAAAGATAGTAGGAGCCAGCAAAGAAAAGAACTCTGTAGAAATGCAAATCTCTTCAATGTTGAATCTATTAATCCATCGCACACTTTCTTCTGAATCATACTTACTCAGATGTACAGGCAACAAAAAGTATTTAGAATATTTGCATAATTTCAAACACCCAGTTCATAAATTATTTATTGGTTGTGGTCAAATGAATGTTAGTTATTTCATAATTATCTTTTGTGCAAAAGGTTGCATGGTTTACAAAAATATTTCAATGGCAATTGAATATCTGTAGCTTGCTTAAACAGTGCAAAAAAATAAATGGCACTTAATTATGGAGCACTGATGTACGTTTTTCTCATGTTCAGAAATTCTGAGAGAAATTACACTTAATTTGTGGATTTATTTTAAATGAACATTAGATATATATGGTAAAACAATGAAATGTGAACTGTATTCTAGGATTAGGCCAAAGTATTAACACATAACATGACAGTATGTGATATTATGGATAAATCAAATGCTCAGAACAAGAAGTGGCTTCAGGAATCACTAGTTCGGCATCTCATTTTGACAACTGAGAAAACTGATGATGCATAGAATTTTGTTACCTTACCTGACATTCAAGAGATGGGACCATAACTGTGGTTCTTGATCCAACACATCTTTCCCTACACTAAGTGGGTTCTACCATTTGAACAGTTGTATTCCTTTCCATGATAATGATTGAAATCTTAGGAAATTTTTGAAGGCAAAACATCCACATATGAATCTACCACAGAAATCACAAAGAAGACCAATATGCTGGAGTGAAGGGGCAGGTGGGAAAGCTTCAAAAAGAGGTTATGTAAATAAAGGTTGTATCTCTACAGGTACAGTTCAGAGAACGATGACAATTCAAAATCAAAATCTAAATGAGTCTTTTAAAAGATATAATTTACATAATGTGACTAGAGGAAAGGCACTTTATTTTTGCCTCCAGGATTTTGGAGTCTTATAAATTTTAGTTGAAGACAAGATATATCCATCCCGGGAGAAGGAAAGATGGGAAGCTTTTGCTTTTGCAACAAATTTCAAGCATGTATTCAGAACCATGCTAGGTATATATACTCGTGGGCTCTGGCCGCTCTAAAAAATACCATAGTGTGGCTTAAACAACAGAATTTATTTTTTGCACAGGTCTGGCATTATGAAGTCCAAGATCAGGATACCAGAAAGTTTGGTTTCTGCTGAGGCCTCGTCTCTGGGCTTATAGACAGCTCCCTTCTTCTTGTGTCCTTACATGGCCTTTTCTCTGTGTGTACGTGGAAAGAGAAATCTCCAGTTGTCTTTTTCTCATAAGAACACTAGCCCTATCAAATTAGAGCCCCGTTCCTATGACCTCACGTAATCTTAATTATCTCCTTAAAGGCCTTATCTCTAAATATAGTCACATGGAAGTCAGGGATTCACCCTACGAATTTTTTGTGCATGTGGGGAGGACATGAATAGTTCATAAAAGTATGAGAGCATAAGGATGCACAAGTCATGGATCTGAATATGTAGCTTGATAATCAAGGTTTATATTGTCACCTTGCTGAGAAACTAATCCCCGTTAGTGCAATAAACATTTACTCTGTCTAATGTGGCTGCAGATCAGCTGGAGCAGGTGCAATTTATATGTTTCAATCCAAAGCAGGACCCTGACTAAAGTGAGACAAGAGAGGTACCTCAGCAACAAAATTTAAGGAGGAATTCACTCTCAGGGTCATGCAAGTGCAGTGATGGAATTATTCACAAGATCCTGAGAGGGAGTGCCTCCTTAAGATTTGTTTCTAAGCATTGAACATGTGATAGTCCTGGCCCTAGTCTGGAATGCAAGGTAGAGAGGCAATAGCTACCCTTAAAATGTTTTCTCATTGTAGGATTTAGAACCTGCTGAAAGGGCTAAATGAAATACACAATGGCCCTTATGTCAAAGCCAGATCATGCTAGGTATGCAAGACACTTAGCCAGGCCCAAGAGTGATGAGGTGGAGAAGGCTAGTTCTCCCAGGGAGATGGTGCTTTAATTATCTGGTGGTGTAGAACAAACCAACCCAAACATAGGGCCTTAATGTAACAGTAATTTATAACTGCTTAGAATCCTATGATGACTGGGTTCAGTGGGGCAGCTTTTCTGCTCCTTGTGTGTTTTCTGGCTGGAGCGTCCAAGGTGGCCTCTCATCTGCAGGGACTTCTCACCACACAGTTCTCATGATTCAGCAATTTAGTTTGGGCTTTGTTTACAGGAAGGCAATTGACTTCCAAGAGGAAATATTCCAGGCAGACAAACCCCAAAGAGAAAGAGCTTATAAGGCTTGCTAGGATCGTGTTTGGTAAGATCCTATCGACCAAAGCAAGTCACGTGGTCAAAACAAGAGTCACTATGGTAGGGAACGCTACAGGAGCATGAATAAATGGAGTTATGGCTGACTGGGGACACCCATGTAATGGGTGACACACATCACCATTGGTCCCTAATTATTTGGATCCATTCCATTTGAAAAATACATTCTTTTCCAAGACTGCCCAAGTACAATTTGATTTTGGTACCAAATACAAGCTTGGATTTTGTCATAGCCTATTTGTGTTATTATAACAAAGCACCTGAGACTTGGTAACTTATAAATAACAGAAATTTATTTTCTCATAGTTCTGGAGGCTTGGAAGTCCAAGATCAAGATATCTGGAGGTTCAATGTCTGGTGAAGGTCCCAGTCTCTTGTTCCAAGGTAGCAACTTGAACACTCTGCCCTCACATGACCAAAAAGACAGGAGAGCAAAAAGGGCCTAAACTAATTTCTTCCAGCCCTTTTAAAGGCACTAATTTATTCAACAGATCACAACCATTATGACTTAATCACATCCCCCAAGGCCCCACCTTTTTTTAAATTTCTTATAGCGTAGCTATGTACATTAATGCAATCATGGGGTACCGTGTGCTGTTTTCATATACATTTTGAAATACTCTCATCAAACTGGGATTGGTGGGGTCACCTCTATGGTTTATCTTACAAGGGTACAAGTGAATCTTTCTAAAGGCCCTACTTTTTAATATCACCACAATGGGGATTAAATTTCAACATCAATTTTGGAGGTGGACAAAAGTATTCAAACCATAGAGAATGTCCACATTTAAATGAAGTGGAGGTATGATGAGTTGTCTTGAATATGGTGTTTTATGTGTAGCTTTTCAAATGTGACTTAGTGGATATCAAAGAATTATAAACTAAAAAGACACATTATCTGTTTCACACTTACTTGGTATACAGTGGGTCAGGATAGATGCAATAACGTTTCCTATTGAAAAAGGGGCAGAATTGAAGGCATATAATAGTTACTGTTCATAGCAATTCTGTAATTCTACAGGGCAGGTCTTCAGTTCCCTTTGTTCTAGTCAGGGACCCTTCACTAAGCAAGATCTGATTATGACCTTGGATGTAGTCCTCCTGTCCATTGCTCAGGCAGCACACTCTCAACTCTTAACTTCACCTTCAGCTCTTGGCTTTGATTTCTGATTCATCTTTCCTTTTCCATAAGGAATGGCCTATGTTAGTAGCAGGAAAAATTTTCCAACCTGTTCCTGCCTGCAGAAGTTGGGGCAGTACATCTTTTAAACATTTATGTCCCACACTGATTCAAATCCTTTGAATGACTTATGGGTTTTCTATATATCAAACTATAATTTACTCAATTAGATTAAAGGTACACTTCTGCATCTCTTCAAGACCATCCCATCTCTACTTGAGGTTTCCTTCTATGGAACAAAACCCTGAGACTTCTGAGAAACCATTAGGGTCTATAAATAATTTCCTTAAATCTTTTGAGGTTTTAACAAAGTGTATTATACCTTCATCTTTGATTTGATCTTGATCCCAATGTCATGTTTTATGGTGGCACACTGGATTTTGTCTTTGCTCTGAGATAATTTCTCACAAGAATTTTTTTCCTGTCTGGAGAGGCTGAAAATAAGAAAAAGTTTCATTTTCCCACCCACAAGTTCTGGGTTGGAAGTATCCTCTCTAAATTCTGCTTGGAAATTGACCAATTCTATCTTTAGTGCATGTCTCTTTTGCAGTAGTTTATCATAAGAGGCTAAAAGGAATCAGTTGACATGTTCAGCATTCTGTATGGAAATGTCCACAAGTTTCTTATGTACTTTTTCTATTTTAAAGTTACACAGGCAGCAAGCTCCCCTACCTTTCCATTAATAAAATGTCCCTCTTTCTACAAGCTCTTCTGTACTTTACTGCATTTCAGCCTCTACCGCACACATCCTTTCCACACGTCAAGATTCTGCTTACTGTCTAGTCCCAAAGACAATACCATATACTGCAGGCTTTTGTCAAATTGAATCCCATTTCTAGCACCAATTTCTGTATCAGTTACATACTGCTGCAAAACGAGTTATCCAAACTTAGTATCTTGAGAAACATACATAATGGTTTTGTGGGTTGTTCTTTGCTTCACATTGTGTAACTGAGGTCACTCAAACATCTGCTTCGAGATGAGAACACAGATAGTGTCAGAGGGTCTAAGACAGCTTCTCTTCATCCAGATTTGCTCATTAACTCATTTGCCTGGGGTTGCTTTATGTTAAGGTTGTCTGTACGGTGGCTGCCTTTCATGGGAGAGTGTTCTAAGAGGACACTGACATCGGTGCAAATGTTTCCCAAGCTTCTGGTTTGAATCACAGATGCATCCCACAGGAGTAGTGAACATCTACAGGCATGATTCATTGACGGCTACCAATGGAATCATCTACTACAGATGGTGGAGAAGGAATGGAGTGGCCGTCAGTAATCCTGTTCGTCACATTTACAAATCGTCTTGAGTATTTTTCCCTAAGTTGTTTCTGTTGTGTCTGGCTGTTACAATTTTCACTGGAGTTGAGATTGGGCTACCTTGTTGAAGTAGACCACATATTTGTAATAATAATGCACTTTGTGCTCAGGGTGATGAAGTCATAGCTAATCCTTTCCTCTACTGTCCTACATAAAGACAGTCGGGGCTGTCCTTAAAGGAAAATAAATGAGACGAAATGCTAATCACTAATTTGTACTCCAGCCAAAGATTGGATTGAGACTGAATTTAAAAATTTAACTACAATAAACCTTGTAAAAGCATGGGAAAACTGTAATTCTTATTACCATGGACGTCTTTGGTGCCCTCCTCACATCCCCTTGGCCACCGATGGCTGTGGTCCCACTTGCATTGCGAGGTTTGCTGTGAGCCCAGACTTAACTGCTCTCTGAACTTTCTCCCATCTCAAGCTCCTAATGTGCATCTTTCAGCTTTTATCCTCTGGGCTCTCTCAGCTATGCTGACATTTCAGCCCTGGCCTGAAATGAGCCCTGCTGAGACCTGTGGGGTGTTTATATTGCCCTGCAGGACAACACTTAAAGAACCAGAAAGAAGAGCTGCCGGTTCCTCTTCTTCAGATGGACGATATTGGAAGGCATTCTGTCTGTCTGTCTCTCAGAGGTCCCAGCAGAATCGCACCCCCACAGAAGCACACTCAGTAATAAGCTCGTACATTTGCTCTTTTTCTGCCTGCTTCTCCTCGCTCCTTCACTCCTGCCTACTGAGAATGACCTTCCCACTAAATGACATGCTTCTCCATCCTTGTCTGAGGTTCTGCTTCCAGGAGAATCAAATCAGGGCCCTTATTTTCCACAAACACATTAAAGTACCAGTGACTGGGTGATTCTAAAGTCAATCAAAGTTCAATTTAAAAAAAATCCATTCTTCATTCTATTGTAGCACTTTGATCATCACCACCACCATCATCATCTTTATCATTCATGGTAAAGTAAATAAAATATGCAAATATATTTAAAGGTCATTGGTAAAGAGTTTCACATCGCAGTTGGGGCTTAGCAAAATTACTTTTCTTTCGAGGGAAATCAGGAAATGAAGGAATAGCACTGGGACCTGATATTGAAGCTGGCGTCTGAACGGACTGGGAGTTTTGGGGAAAAGGGGGATATTGATTACCTAAAAACCATTTGCCAAATTAGTGCTTTATCTGCCATCGTGACATATGTTTCTCTTCTGATGCATATTTATCTTCTTTATCTACAGATAATCCTGGGGCAAAAATAGGGCAATTCTAAAAGGATGTTGAGATACTATCAATATGTAAAATTCATTAATTGTGCTAAACTCCTTTAATTGAACTCCCTCTAGATGTTGATGGTAAACAATATGCTAAAGAATTTTATTCCTTGATGTTGTAGCTAAATTTTTCACTCAGTTCCCATCAGATATTCAGATATACATGTCAAGATCTGGGCCTCTTTCTTGCTTCTCTTGATGCAATGGTAGTATTTCTCTACGGTGGTCTGCTTTTTAGTTCAGGGAATGTGAGGATGTAATTAATAGAATTCTCTACCCTAAGAAGCTTCACCGTGATCTGCTTTCAGTGTCATACTTTTAGGACCTGTGAATGGCAAGTAGAATGGTATAAATGGTTAATTTCGAGGAATAAGAGTAGAAAATTAACCTCTGTGTTATAACGTGAGAATTATGAAGTCCCAAGAATATTTTGTTAATACATTTAATGCTGTATTTCTTCTAAATTCCTGTAGTGCTTTCTTTCAGTAAATAGCTACTTGAAAAGAGACATGGTTTCTACTCCCCTTTAAAGTATGTCATATTAAAATCTAATCAAGTAAGTGAAAAGTAAAAATGTCATCACATTTCTATAATTTTCTGTCAATATTTCACACCTGTATGGAAAGCAGATAGATGTCAAAGCAGCTACTTGATGACATCCCAAACTGCAACCCATAATTAACTCACCTTTTGAATTATCAGTGAGACTCCATTGCTACCCATGAAGCCTATTGGCAGGGAGCCTGGTAACAAAATGCACGTTTAAAATACTAAGTAGGGGGAGCATGCTGTATTATTTGGCACAAATGTGATCATCCACCTCAGCAGAGGGAATATGCTTTTCCACTTTGTTTGTTATGGGTAATGTGTTAGTTGAATGCTCTCGGCTTCATCCTAGTCAATTATACTGTAATCTCTCAGTCTAAGAAACCGTTGTAAGCTATTGTTGACATACTAAATACAGTAGAAAAAGTTAATTAAATTAGATAAGAATATTTTAGCAATATCTTTTGACCATTTTTAAGTGCTCTCAATATTCATGGTCTGATGTAATCCTTGTATATTTTCTGTAATTTGTATAAAATGTTTAGAGAGCCTACAGTGTGTATCATTAGGCTGAAACTGGTTTGGACACATTTGGCACTTGGAACAGAGAAAAAGCCCATATCACATGATAATTAAGTAATGCAAGTATTTGAGAATTTGGTCTGTCTCTTTGTGAATGAATGAGGAGGCTTCACTATAAATACAGAGTGAGAAAGTGGCGATCATTAAAGTTTTATGAGGCTGATTATTTTAAACAGCTTAGGATGATAAAATCACTCACTTGAGGCTGTGAACATCATGTATGTCTTTTTGTAATAGTTTTCTCATCAAAAGTGACTGGAACTATTTTTTAATTTTCCAGCCAGTAGTTATTCTTTTATTAATAAGTCCTTTAAAGGAAATCTAAGAGCATCTGCTCTATAGAGAAAATGTTTGAATGTTAGACATTCAGTAATTTATATACCAAACACTTGAATAAAAAAATGTTGTCCGAGCATATATGAACCTTATCCTAGCATATATGAACATGGTCAGAATGACAGCCCTAGAGAACACCAGAGAAGTATTATTCTGATAAGTTTCTCTGAGAGGACAAAGAGATGACGTAACTTGATACGTTTCACAAGAAATGACCCAAGCTGAAACTACATTTTCCAACCTCCCTTTCCCCATTCTTCCTCCTCTCCCTTCTGCTATCCTTTCCTTTTGTTTTTTTTTAATCTTTATAACAATAATGATAATAAATACTATTATCATTATTTTTGTGTCCTGGCTTCAGGAAAACAATAGTTTAGTTAGATGCTCAAAGACAAAAATTGCTAAATTCGGGGTAGGAGGGACAGAGGTCATCATGAAAATATGAGATATGGCTTAGAAATTTTTCTTTAATCTATGATTTTAGAATTAAAATCTGAGAGATTTTTGTTGTTGTTATTGTTTTTCTAGTTTAATCAGAAGCTCATATAGACACTTTTGGCCTCTGTTCTGGGACTTTCTTCAGAGAACTGTCAGCTATCCATCCTATATCTATAGATACGTGTTTTAAATTCATTGCTTTGCAGTGAGGCTGCCTGATTTGCTTCTCAAATCTCCCTTTTCTTTTTTAATTTGTTGTATCATATACTCTCCATGGTCCTACACCATTTCAGGTAGCCCAGATTTTGCTTTTTCTTGCTCCAGAGCACTAGCAGATATTTGCCATTTTACTTTGAAAAGATTGTCACACATTGAAAAATGTCTGGTCTGAGCATCATCAATTAAAGAATGTGACTTAATGATGTTTAAGAACATGGCATGAATTGTTTCGGGCAAAATATTATTTTCTTGCTATTAAGTCTATCTGTATCAGTCTGGAATTTAAAAGCATTTTACTTCATTGAGTTTTCTTCTTTTTCAGAAGAGGATTGACTGACTTTTCCCAAAAAGCCATATTCAGTTCTAAGTCTTGTGCCTTTAAATGGCATTATACCCATGTTATGGTTTCTGAACCAAAGCATTTCTCTTTTCTGCTAACCTCTTGAGGTCAGTGGTGGTTTGAAGTCTAAGCAGCAATTCTGTTCAAAGAGTAACTCACAGCAGGGTGTGTGCAATAAGGATATTCGTGATTCCAGTATTCACATATATTCCACTTTACTTTTTAGAAAGTTTGGTTCTGAGGCTACTACAAAGGCAACACCCTTAAAACACGTCATTTTCTATATCTCCCTGTACCAAAGGCTTATATAATGGCATTGGAGATGTATTACTTGAATTTTCATTGCACAAATGCCATTTAAAAAATGTCCAAGTAGAGTTTTTGATCCTTCCTGTGCTCTTTGCTTTGGAATGCCTTCCCTTTACCCTACCCAGCAGCTTAAGGGTCACCTCTGGACAGAGCTGGAAGACCACATGCCCTTCAAGGGATTATCCCTTCCACTTGGACATTCTTCTGAATGGTCTCCAATAGACCACTGGAGAATGTGATGGGAGTTGTATTTTGCAGAGAGAGGCTAAGAGTATGGACCTTGGATCTTGACTGCCTGGATTTGACTCTTGGTTCTACTGTTCACTAGTTACGTGAATTTTAGGCAAATTTCTTAAGTTCTTTGTATATCAGTTTTGCTACTGTAATGGCATCATTAAGAGTGTTGTGAGATTTAAACGACTTAATGCATGCATGACCAATGTCTAGCACATCACAGTGTTGTGTATGTGTAACTATTATCATTGTTATCATTGGAATTTGTATCTACCTTTATTATGCTTCCCAGATACTGAATGAAAGATTTATTGCCATATCTGATTAGTTTTTCAGGAGCTGTGACTAGACATTATGCAATTGGAAAGGGAAAAGAGAAACTATTTTGTTAAAAATTACCTCTATTGCTGATATTCTATATCAAACATCAACGTAAATGATGGGTTTAGAAAACTTAAAATCTTTAACTGAATATTTGTTATTTTAATGAACATGTTGGTTCACTATGTACCTACCTGACAATTGGTGTTGTAGGGGAGATGTACCGAGATGACTCAGATAGAAATTATCATTGGGAACCTGTGGACAAGTAGAGGGGTATGATGTGCAAAAGCTACTGTAACATAAGGGGAAGTTATAAAAGCCTTCAGCAATGGCCCTCTTGTCCTGTGGATTTGCAAAGAAGAGACTGTAGGGAGGGGACAGGTATTATTTTGGAGTGAAGTATGGAGTTTCTTGGAGGAAATGGCACTTAATATAGTCCCTGAAGGCTAAGTACAATTTCTACATATAGAGAAAAGAATTTTGTAAACATGGAAGACCCCTGGAATGATGGTTAGAAATCTTAACTATGTACTTGAAATATCAGTTCAGTTTGTTGGAGCTAAGGCTCTCTGGTGAGAAGTAAGTTTGAAGTGGTATGCTAGAACTGGATCGTAGAATGGCTGAATGTTAGGCTAAAGATTTTTTGTTTCCCCTTTTTTACTAATGTTAAGATATTAATTTTTTTTAGACAACCAAGTGCTGAGAAAGGTATAGCTATGATGACAGCTTTGCTTTCAAGAATTCTACAGTCAGGAGTCATCACTGAAGATACACACCATATCATCATCAGGATCTCTGTTTCTGCAGTATCAGTTAGACAGGAACAGCCCAGGCAATGCCAGATGCTTCCACAAAGCTGGAGAGACAGATAATCCATCATAACAGCCTTTTCTCTGGGGTTATTTGCTCATCCCTGGCCTTCTGGTTGCCTATATACTCTGAAGCCTCCACGGTTTCTCATCTCTCTCTTTCAATTCAAATGTTTTGAACCCTGGCACTATTCTAAATCTGAAATTTGTCTTAACTCTTTCTTTTTTTTTATTGAATTATAACTATGTACATTAATGCATTTATGGGGTACAATGTGCTGATTTTATATACAATGTGGAGTGCTTAAATCAAACTGAATAACATAGCTTTCACCTCAATTACTTAATTGTGGCATTAAGACATTTATACACTACTCTTAGTAGATGTAACATGTGCTCTTGCGATATGCGACATAGGTGAGTTCCCAGTGATTCACCTCCCTCCAGCCAGCCTCCTCCCTTCCCTCCTTCATTCTGGACTACAGTTGTGTTTTAACATTCATATGAAATTGTGGGTGATTATATACTGCTTTTGTAATACTACTGAATACATTTGATACTATTTTTTTTCCATTTGTGAGATACTTTACTAAGAAGAATATGCTCCATCGAGATAAACATAAAAGAGATAGTCTCCATCTTTTTTAAGGCTGCATAATATTCCACAGCACACATATAGCACAGTTTGTTAATCCATTCATGGGTTGATGGGCACTTCGGCTTCTTCCATGACTTG
Source organism: Galagoides demidoff (assembly GCA_963574575.1). NCBI lineage: Eukaryota > Metazoa > Chordata > Mammalia > Primates > Galagidae > Galagoides > Galagoides demidoff. The sequence continues at coordinate 41,251 of CAUYQV010087662.1, read as the reverse complement.
GCAATTATGAATTGGGCTGCAATAAACTTTCTGGTGCAAATATCTTTGTTGTAAAATTGGTCATCTGGATATATACCTAGTAGAGGAATTGCAGGATCAAAGGGAAGGTCTCAGTTCCCTCAGTGTTCTCCAGATATCTTTCCAAAAGGAATGTATTAGCTTGCATTCCCACCAGCAGTGAAGCAGTGTTCCCTTCTCTTCACATTCACACCAATGTCTGTAGTTTTGGGATTTTGTGGTGTAGGCTAATCTTACTAGAGTTAGATGAAACCATAAAGTGGTTTTGATTTGCATATTTCTGATGATTAAAGATGATGAGCATTTTTCCATGTGTTTGTAGTCCATGCACCTGTCTTCTTCAAAGAAGTTTCTATTCAAGGCTCTTGTGCACAAAGAAATGGGTTTATTTTTTCTTTTCCTATTGATTACTTTTAGTTCTCTGTAGATTCTAGTTATCAATCCTTTGTCAGAAACATAACGTGAAAATATCTTCTCCCATTCTGAGGGGTCTCTCCTTGCTTTACTCACTGTGTTCTTGGCTTTGCAGAAGCTTTTTAGTTCAATCAGATCCCAGAATATATTTTTGGTGTTGCTTCAATTGCTGGGGGGGGGGGTCCTCCTCATAAAACATTCTCCCAGGTCATCTAAATGATGCTTTAGATGACTCCTTCTGTTCTCATGTGGAAGCCTATAAATTTTTCTCTTAGTACTGCCTTTGTAGTATCCTTCAGGTTTTGATAATTCATGTCTTCATTGTCCTTTTGTTCCAAAAATTTTGTGATTTCCTTCTTAATCTCATCTTTCACCCAGTTATCATTTAGCAGATGGTTATTTAGTTTAAGATTCCTGTGGCTCTTAAGTTCACCTCTTATACTGTGATAGTCTGAGAAAATACAAGGAATAATTTCTCTTCTTTTAAATTTGCTGAGGTCAGACTTGTGTCCTAAGATGTGATCAATTTGGGGGAGTGTTCCTTGGGCTGATGAGAAGAATGTGTATGCAGTTTTATTAGGATGAAATATCTTGTAGATGACTGTTAACTCCATTTGTTGTAGGATCAAGTTTAAGTCCAATATTTATTTGTTTAGTTTTTTTCTTGGAGGATCTATCCAACACTGCCAAAGGGGTGTTAAAATCTACATTATAGTGCAAGAAGATATCAAATCATTCATGTCTGTTAGGTTTTCCTTCGTAAATTGAGGAGCATTCTGGTAGGGTGCATAAATTTTAATAATTTAAATCTCTTCATGTTGAGTGTTTCCCTTGACAAATATTAAGTGACCATTCTTATCTTTCCTTACCATTGTTGGTTAAAAGCCTATTGTATCTGCTAATAAAATTGCAACCACTGCTTTTTTCTGATTTCCATACCTTCACCCTGGGTCTACTTTTATCCTTTAAGGTAAAGTTCTTGTATGCAACAGATGTCTGGCCTTAGTTTTTGTTTCCAATTAGCCAACCGGGGCCTCTTTAGAGCACAATTTATACCATTCACATTAATTGAGAATATTGGTAAACATGGTAGTGTTTTCATTGTTGTTTTTCAAGTGTCCAGTGGATATTATTAATCTTTTCACCATTATGGATGTTAGGTTTTGTTCAAAGCTTTCTGGGTGAATTTTCTTTGGTGATAGAATATTAAGCAGATTATTATGGATGATGAGTCTGATAATATCCTGGAAAGCTGATTTAGTATTGGCAAATTTCTTCAACATGTGTAGCTTGGAAAATTATTTGAATACTCCATCACAAATCAAACTCAGTATAGCTGGAAACAAGATCTTGGGCTAAAGGTTATTATGTTTTAGGAGATTGAAGGTGGATGATTATCCTCTTCTGGCTTGAAAAGTTTCAGCTGAGAGATCTGCCATCATTCTATTATTCTTCCCCTTATAGATTCTACTTTTCTTATGTCTGGCTGCCTGCAGAAGTTTTTCCTTCGTGTTAACTTTGGCAAAGTTAATTTCAATGTGTCTAGGATGTGCTTTGTTTGGATTGAGTCATGATGGGTTTCCGAAACTTTCTGTTATCTGAGTTTTTATATCCCTTCAATGCTTGGGATATTTTCCTCCATTTATATCTTGGAGTAGAGCATCAGATCTTTTAGGACCATTCTCTTCTCCTTCAGAAATTCCTGTAAGGCAAATGTTTGTTCTTTTGGAGTGGTCCCAGAACTCTTTCATGGAATGATCCATTTTTGCTCTCCACTTCTCTGCCTCTTTGAGCATTTGGGAGCATTCAAAAGCTCTGTTTCCAACTTCAGAGATCCTTTCTTCTGCCTTTTCCACTCTATTACTGAGAGATTTTACTGTATTTTGAAGCTCCTAGAATAACTTTCTCATTTCATTGAGCTCTGCAACCTCTTTTCACATGATGTCTAAATCCTTGGAAATTTTGTCTTTTAATTCATTGATTTCTTGAGACACCTTTGTAATTACTCCTTTAATTGCCTATTTCATCTTTATTTTGATTCTGTTAATATTATTTACCATCCATATTCTGAATTATATTTCTGACATTTCAGCCATTTGTTTATGAATGACATCTTCTGTTGTATCCCCTTTGTCGTTCGTTCCTTGGGGGAGTTGATCTTCTCTGATTATTCATGTTGCCAAAGTTTTTCCACTGGTTCCATCACATGATTCTTTTTCACAGGTTGGCTAGAGAAGGTGGTAAGGTGAAATTGGATTCAGGGCTCTAAGAGTTGTAGTTAACCAACCCTTTACCAAAGATCTGAGACTGGCGACGGTGGCATTTCTCCTATAGCTTTCCAAAGGTCTCTTTCAGTTCAGCAACCTGAGATTCTGGAGACCTGATTGGTGTGATGGGGCTAGGTGGCTCTGTCTTGTATTCAGCCAGCCTCTATCTAATTGTAGTGAATTGGTGTCTTTGGGCTGAAATCTCAGCTGGGGAGAGATACAAACAATTAAGACACCCCATTCTCCACCAGCAACAACTAGAAGAAGAGAATCATTCCCTCCCACTGCAATACAACCAGGGCTCAACCTTGGAAGTTACCTGGTTGGCCAGCCCAGGTCAAGAGTTACAAACAGATTGTCCCAGGCAACACTCATTGTTCAAGTGGGAGACTTCAAAAGGTCTCCAGCAAACAGACAGCAGGGGTCCACTGTCAGCTCCAGTGTGACTCCCTCTGGTGCTCCGTGGAATCAGAAAGGCCCGCCCAGCAAAAGAGTTAGTTCAGTGGAGAAAAGCGAACACTTATGCACTGCTGGTGGGAATGTAAGCTAATGCGTTCCTTTTGGAAAGAAGTTTGGGGAACACATAGGGAACTAAAAGTAGACCTGCCATTCAATCCTGCAATTTCTCTACTAGGTATATATCCAGAAAACCAGAAATCACTTTAGAACAAAGATATTTGCACCAGAATGTTTATTGCAGCCCAATTCATAATTGCCAAGTCATAGAAGAAGCCCAAATGCCCTTTGACCCATGAATGGATTAACAAATTGTGGTATATGGTACAATGGAATATTATGCAGCCTTAAAAAAAGATGGAGACTTTACCTCTTGTATGTTTACCTGGATGAAGCTGGAACATATTCTTCTTAGTAAATTATCTCACAAATGGAGGAAAAAATTATCCAATGTACCCAGTACTATTATGAAACAAATATATTATCACCCACACTTTCATATGAACAATAAAATACAACTATAGTCCAGGATGAAGGAGGGAAAAGGAGGGGGAGGCTATGAGGGAGGTTGGGTGGAGAAAGGGCAATTGGTTGAAACTCACCTATGGTGTAAATTTCAAGGGTACATGTCAAATCTATTAAGAGTAGATTATAAATGTCTTCACACAATTGTTAAGTAATTGAGGTGAGGCTATGTTAACCAGTTTGATGTAAGCATTCCAAATTATATATAAAATCAGCATATTGTACCCCATAAATGCATTAAGGTACTCAGTAATGATTTAATAAAACAATTAAGAGGAAAAGAAACACTTAGTTCAGGGAGGTTGACACCTCCTTCTCCACATTGTACCTCATCCACACCCACCCACCTGTAACCTCTCAGGGCTGTGGCCGATTTCTCTCCAATGAGCAAATGTGCCAAGAATTTGCACCTGCCAGAGTCAAAGGGCAGTCAGTGCCTCCTTGGTCAGGCTGCCACCCTCTGTCACCAGCGGGCACAGGGAGCTCAAGTCTGACTTCCTCTAAGGCTCATTAGAACCTCAAGAATCTGTTCCAAGCCAAGGGTTACTGTCACAGCATATATTTTTCTCTGTCAGAGACCACGCCTCTGCCCCAGCTGCACTCATCCTCTGGTACCCCTACAAGATGAGGTCTGGCTTCTTCCAGTGGTCTACAGTATTTGGGAGGTTTCTCTCCAAAATTTGACCCTGGCAGGAGGATGGGGTGCACCACTATCATTGCAACTGCTTCACAGATGCTGCCACGTGGGTAACCATGCGTCTGCTAGGCACTTATATGGCACCAGACCATTCCCTCTCCCCCTGAATCTTTCTCCACTTCTAATTGAATCACAATTTCAGTGCATCTGTGTCATGGCCCATGCAATGCCTAGCCCTAACAAGGAAACTCAGTCACTCTGGGCTCTGCAAGGGTAGGCTTCTAGACCTCCAGGTGAGGAGGCAAGAGTGGACCGGGATTTCAGAATGGAAGGGAAAATATTTGTTCAACTTTTATGCTGGGGCATAGAATGCCCAGGCTCACAGCAGAATGTCTTTGGAGAAAGACTCCCAGCCTTCACTGGCTCTCTCCAATGGGGTGAAACAAGAGGTCTTCTGTTCACTGCTAACTTATAGAGAAGACACAGTGAGCCACTCTCTTGTGGGAGGCAATGGACTCTTGTCCTCTTTGGGATAGGTTTTATACCTAAAATTTGTTTTCTTGGAGTTGCAGCTTGCCTCAGCAGGGATGACATACACTTACCAATCTTTGTTCTCAGCTCTGCTCCCAACCTTCAGCTTTATTGGGTTTATTCTGACCATTATCTCTCCCTCTGGATGGGAGCTTCTGTTGGTAGCTGGCTCCAGTTGGCCATCTTTCCTCCTCCCCTCAGGTTTTGATCACTTGTGTCTTCATCATTATTTTGTTCCAGAAATTGGGTAATTTCCTTCTTATTCTCATCTTTGACTCAGCTATCATTCAGCATAAGGTTATCTAGTTTACATGACTTTAAGTATGAAGATTCTTTTTGCTGTTGAGTTCAACTTTCATTCTATGATGGTCTAAGAAGATACAGGGAATGATTTCTATTCTTTTAAATTTGCTAAGGATAGTGGTTAAATTTGGAGGATGATCCATGGGGTGATGAGAAGAATGTATTCAGTTTTATTAGGATGAAGCGTTCTCTAGATGTCTGTTAAGTCCATTTGGTCTAAGGTCAAGTTTAAGTCCATTATTTCTTTGTTTAGTTTCTTCTTGGAGGATCTATCCAAAATTTCCAAAGGGGTGTTAAAATCTGCCACTATTTAGTGCAAGAAGATATCAAATTGTTCATATCTGTTTGAGTTTGCTATATAAATTGAGGAGCATTCTGTTATGGTGCATAAATGTTAAATATCAAAAGCTCTTCATATTGACTCTTTTCTTTGACAAATATGTAGTATCCATCCTTATCTTTCCTCATCTTTGTCAATTTAATACCTATTGTATCTGCAAATAATATTGCAATCTGAGCTGTTGCCATAAGGGTCTTGCAGAAAAGTGATGTCACAGAGAAAAAAGCACGCTTATTAAAATTGTGTTTTAAATAAAGATGACTATCTGCTTGCTCAGGCAAAATGGCAAACTTATTTATTTGAGGTTGGTTTATATAGGGAATTTTGTACATGTGTGCAATACAGCAATGACCTCATTGATCCATTCAAACATCATGTGACTACCTTGTGATTAGCTTTCAATAATCCACGCAACATACACATTTTCACATAACCCTGTCAACATCACCCAATTTAACATAACTTACTGGAGAATGTTGTTAGCCATTACTTCTTTGTTCTTATCTGATGATGCCTGAGGTTATGGAGGAACAAGGTACATTGAATACCTGCCCTTACTGACCTTTCCATTTGGACGCTGTTACTTTGAATCTTTAAGCAAGGCATGAAGAAAGTTTTGGGGCATACAGAAATTTGTGTGCAAACCTCTGCTCCCATGTGGGCTTTAAGTCAGAGTTTTTTTGCTGGAACCTTCTATAAGGAATTTTCAGCCTGGACTTCTCAAAAGCCTTTCACAAGCCCAGGTTTCATCTGTGCCATTAGATACCTGTATGAGTTGGGTAAATTCCTCTTCTCTTGAGGTCCCCGAGCACATTTCCATTCCCAGGCCCATCAGCAAGTGACCTTTGTTACTTACCAAAGATCAGGAAATGTTACTGATGGGTATCTGGTCAGTTTTCCAAAGGGCTTTTTTATTGGCCTTATGAAGTCAATCTTAATTCCTTAACGCAGTAAATGCTATTCCAGCCTGCAACTAACCTGGTCACATGGGATTCTGCCTCAGTTTCTTACAAGTATGTGGGCACAAAGTCTTTTCACTGCTCTTTCTCAAACACCTTTTTTGGCCAGAGGCATTAGGCATTTCACCTATACCAAGCTTTTTTATAAACTCCATTTTCCTATGTTATTGATGTTGATCCTTTCACCCTGAGTCTTTTTTTATCCTTTAAGGTAGGATGAGTCTGTTGTATGCAACAGATAACAGGCCTGAGTTTTTGCATCCAGTCAGCCAACCTGTGTCTCTTTAGAAAACAATTTAAGCCATTCACATTAATTGAAAGAATGGATAGGCATAGTAGTGCTTTGGGTGTCATGTTTTTCAAATGTGCATTGGATATTTTTAATTGTTTCACCATTGTGGATGTTAGGTTTTGTTCAATAATCTCTGGATGATTTTACTTTGGTGGTAGACCATTGTACTGGTCATTATGCAAAATGGATCTGCATGGTAAATTTCCTCAACATGTGTATGTCAGTAAAGTATTTGATTTATCTGTCACAAATGAAATTCTGTTTAGTTGGATACAGGATCCTGGGCTGAAAGTTGTTTTGTTTTAGGAAATTTAAGGTCAATGATTATTCTGTTCTGGCTTGAAAATATCAGCTGAGAGATCTGCAACCCTTCCAATATTTCTCCCCTTGTAGGTAATGCTTTTCTTACATCTAGATGCTTGCAGAATTTTATTCTTCATATTAACTTTGGCAAAGTTAATTACAATGTGTCTTGGAGATACTTTATTTGGAGTGAGTCTTGCTGGGGTTCTGAAACTGTCTGCTATCTGAATTTAAGTATCTCTTGCCATGTTTGGGAAATTCTCCATAATCTCTTAGAGTAGATCATCTGTGCCTTTAGGACCATTTACTTCTTCAGGAATTCCTATTAAATGAGTGTTTGATCTTTTAGAGTGATCTCACAACTCTGTCAGGGATTAATCTTTTTATTTTCCAATTTCCTGCCTCTTTGAATGCTTGGCATCATTCAAAAGCCTTGTGTTCAATTTCAGAGATCTTTTCTTCTGCCTGCTCAACTCTCCATTAGTGTGGGATTCTACTGTATTTCAAAGCTCCTCAAATAATTTTTTTTTCATTTCCTTGAGCTCTGCTATCTCTTTTCTCATCATGTCCATATTGTTGGTGATTTTGTCTTTGAATTCATTAATTTCTTGAGCCAACTTTTGAACAACTGTTTCGATTTCTATTTCCATCTTTTTCTGCCTTCTTTTCATTTTATTTGTCACTCATATTCTGAATTCTATTTCTGACATTTCAGCCATTTGTTTATGAATGGCATCTTCTGATATATCTCTTTTGTAGTTTTTTGAGGGAGTTGATCAAATGATTATTCATGTTGCCAGAGTTTTCCTCTGGTTCCCCTCCATGATTTTTTTTCTGAAGTATGGGTAGTAAAACTGGTAGGGTAAGATTAGATTGAGGACCCCAGGAATTGTTGTTAAACAGTTAAACAGCCCTTTAACAAAGACACTGGACTCGTGATTGTCACTTTTACCCTACAGCTTTACAAAAGTCCCTTTCAACCTGTAGCCAGAGACTCTGAGGACCTAACTGATGTGATAGGGCTAGCTGGCTCTGTTTTGTAGTCAGCCAGCCTCTATCCAATCCTAATGAGTCCCAAATTTAGGCTGAAATCTCAGCTGAAGAGGGATACAAGCAACTGAGACACCACTCCCTCTACTAGCAACAACTGTAGGAAGAGAATAAGTCCCGTCCACTGCAATACAACCATGGCTCAAGCTTGGAGGATCCCCGGTTGGACAGCCCAGGTCAAGAGTTCCAATCCAGTTGTCCCAGGTAACAAAATCACTGCTCAACTGGGTGAGTTCAATAGGTCTCCAGCAACCTGACAGCAGGGATGCACAGGCAACTCTGTTAGCAAAACACAAGAGGTTGGAGTGTGGCTCCCTCTAGTGCTCAAGTGGAGTCAAGAATGCCTACCCAATGAGTTAGTCCAGGTGAGTTGGTACCACCATCTCCGCGTTGCACCACAGCCACACAACACAACTAGTAACCCTGTGGGTCTGTGGCTTGGCTCCCTCCATTTAGCAATGGCACCAGAAACATGCACTGGCCACAGTCAAAAGGGAGTCCATTACTTTTCCCCTGCAACTCCTTGCAACTGACATCTCTGAGAGACTGAAGCCTGCCTCCTTCCAGTGCTCATCAAATCTGGGAAATGCTCCACCAGAGTCTGACCTGGGGTATGAGCACCTCCACCCACTGGCAGGTACCGTTGTGGTGTATTTTTCTCCTTCAAACTGTCTGAACTTTTGCTCCAGCCACATGCCACACCAACAACTCCAAGGGGCTGAAACCTGGCTCCCTCTGGTGGTGAATAAAATCAGGAAAGTGTTCCTCCAAAGTCGGACCTGAGGCATGAGCTCTGCTACCCACAATGTACTGTCACGGTGTGGTGCTTTTCTCTCTCGCACTTGTCCCACTCTCTCTGCTTCCCCACCAATTTCCATTCGAGTCACTGTTTCCACATAGCTGTCCAATAGCCCGCACAATGCCCAGGCCTCTGAAGGAGTTACCAAACACTCTGGGTTCTGCTGGGGAAAGACTTTCAGACTGCCAGGTGAGAGGGAAAGCGTGGACTGAGATTTCAGAATTGTGGGGAAAATATTTGTTTACTTTTATGCTGGGCAGGAGAGTGCCTAGGCTCACAGGTGGGACCTTTCTAGAGAAGGAGGCCCAGTATTTATAGGTTCTCTCCCCTGGGGTAAAATGAAAAGTCTTTTGGCACTGCTTGCTTGTAGGTACCACACAGTGAGCCAGTCTCTTGGCGAAGGAGCCTCTCATCCTCTTGGTGATGGGTTTTGAACCTGGAATTTGTTTCATTGTAGACACAGCTTGCCTCAGCAGGGATGATGTGGACTCATCAATCTTTCATAGCTCAGCTCCCAACATTGAGCTTCATTTAGTTCATTCTGTCCATTATCTCTCCCTCTGGACAGAGACTCTGTAGAAAACTGGCTTCAGTTGGCCATCTTACCTCTTTCCCATGACAAAAAAAGGCTTTTTAATAATATCCAGCATCCTTTCATGATTAAAACACTCAAGAAAATAGCCTTAGATGGAACATTTCTTAAATTGATTAAGGCCATGCACAGGAAACTCATAGTGAATATCATATTGCATGGATTAAAACTGAAAGGATTTCCACTCAAGTCTGGAACTAGACAAGGATGCCCACCATCACCACTGCTATTCTACGTTGTGTTGGAAGTCCTAACCATTACAATCAGGCAAGAGAAGGAGATCAAAGGTATTCAGATGGGGACAGAGGAAGTCAAACTTCTGCTTTTTGCAGATGACATGATCTTACACCTGGAAAATCCCAGGGACTGAACTACAAAGCTCTTAGAAGTGATCAAGGAATATAGGAGTGTCTCAGTATACAAAATCAATATCCACAAATCAGTAGCTTTCGTATATGCCAACAATATTGAAGCTGAGAATAAATTCAATGACTCTATCCCTTTTACAATAGTGCCAAAGAAGGTGAAATACCTGGGAATTCATCTTAAAAAGGACATGAAAGCTCTCTGTAAAAAGAACTGTGAAACCTTGAGAAAGAAATAGCAGAAGATGTTAACAAATGGAGTAATGTACCATGCTTGTGGCTGGGAAGAATCAACATTGTTAAAATGTCCATATACTACCCAAAGCAATCTATAGATTTAATGCAATCCCCATCAAAACACAAATGTCATACTTTAAAGGATTCAAAAAAATAGTACTTCAATTTATATGGAACCATAAAAAAAAAACATGAATAGCAAATACAGTTCTTAGAAATAAAAACAAATATTGAGGCATCACATTGTCAGATTACAGTTATACTACAAATTTATAGTGATCAAAACAACATGATACTGGCACAAAAATAGATATGTAAATCTGTGTAATAAAATGGATACTGTAGAGATGAACCCATCCACATATTGTCATATGATTTTTGATAAGCCTGACAAAAATATGCACTGGGGTAAAGCCACATAGACTGGGGCTGGTGGGTTCAAACTCAACCCAGGCTTGCTAAGCAACAATGACAACTACAAAAGAAAAATAGCTGGGCAATGTGGCCAGTGCCTCTAGTCCCAGCTACTTGGGAGGCTGAGGCAAGAGAATCACTTAAGCCCAAGAGTTTGAGGTTGCTATGAGCTATGATGCCATGGCACTCTATCTAGGGCAAATAGTGAGACTTTGTCTCAAAAATAATTCTTATTTAACAAATATTGCTGATAGAATTAGTTATCCACATGTAGAAGACTGAAACTGGACCCACACCTTTCATCACTGACATAATTTCATCTTTTAATTATGAAATCAGTGTTTGGCCATTATAAGCATTTAAACACATAAGGAAGTATATGGTGAAAATTTACCATTCTTTCCCTTTCTCTATCATTCCTATACTGTATGAGTAAGAAATATTAATTTTTTTATTAAGTCAAATACATATAGATCATGGATACACTTTGGTGTGCTTCTTTCCATACCTACTTTATGCTCATATTAATATATATACACACATAAGATTTTATTTATCATTATAAAAATTATACATATTACTTTATAACTTCTAAAAATTATTTTGATAGATTTTGGGGGGTACAGATTATTTTTTGGTACATGGAAAAATCATATAGTGGAGAAGTCTAGGCTTTTAGTGTGCCCATCACCTCAACAGTGTACATTGTATACCCAACTGTAACTTGGTGTTATTTTTTATTTATTTATTTTATTTATTTATTTTTTCAGACAGAGTCTCACTTTGTCACTCTTGGTAGAGTGCGATGGCATCACAGCTCACAGCAACCTCAAATTTGGGGGCTTAAGTGATTCTTTTGCCTTAGCCTCCAAAGTAGCTGGGATTATAGGCACCCACCAAAATGCCCAGCTATTTTTTTGTTGTAGTTGTTATTGTTGTTTAGCAGGCCTAGGCCAGGTTGGACCCCACCAGCCCCAGTGTATGTGGCTGGCACCCTAGCCACTGAGCTACAGGCACTGAGCCATGTTTTTAAACTTAATATAAGTAACACTCTAGTTAGAGAATATACCCTCTGCCTATAACTTCTTATGTCAATTAGGGATCAACCACAGAAGCATAACTACGAGGAGTTGTATTAATATTAAGAGAGTCATGCTAAATATCATAAGGAGTTGGTTTATGTGATTGTGAAGGATGACAAAGTTACTTTGATCTGTAGAACAGGCAGTCAGAAATGAATGATCGCACGCAGATTCAAAGCCATGGGCATAGTCCAAAGCTATCCTCTATAGGCAGTCCAGTCAGGGAAATCATGAAAAGGATGAAATTCCCACTTGATTGAAGCTGTGTTCTGTGGATGAAATTTATTCTCTTTCTGGGAGAGACCTCAGTTCTACTTTTAAGGACTTCCAACAATTCATTAAGGTTCACCTAGGAATTCAGGGTATTCTCTTATATAAAATTAGCTGATTAAGGGCTTTTATTGTATCTGTAAAATACCTTCACAGCAATACTTGTATTAGTGAAGATGATGGTCTAGTCAAATTAACACATCAGTAATGTCATCACTCTTGTCTTTTAAATAGCTGTATAACATTCCACATTATGTAGCAATTGCAGTCATCCATTAGTGTCCATAGAATATTGGTTCCAGGATCACTGCAGATACCAAAATGCATGGGTGCTCAAATTCCTTATATATAATGGTGTAGTATTTGCATATAACCTATGCACATCCTCTTACATACTTTAAACCACTTCTAGATTATTTATGATAACTAATACAATGAAAATGCTATGGAAATAGTTGTTATACTGTATCGTTTAGGCAATAATGTCATGAAAAATGTCTGTATGTGTTCAGTACAATATAATCATCCACTTTTTTTGGAATAGTTTTGATTCTCAGTTGCTTGAATCTATTGATGTGGGCAGATTGTATTTTCCTTTTGCCAGTCATTTATTTACAGCTTTTTTTTTCTCCACCACAGATATTTACTGTAATAAATATCCATGTACATATCTTATTGTTACATATTGGTGCTTTTATTCCTGTAGGATAATTTAAGTTGGAATGACTAGACATAAGGATATGAACAGTTTTAATTTTAATACATACTTTAATATTAAATTCTGAAAAAAATTGTACAATCTGCATTCCCAATATGAAATCATTTGTTTCATTTTTCTGTTTCTCAACTAGTAAGGCTGAATTGTTTTATTCATATGCTCACTGGTTATTTGGATTTCTTCTTTTGTGAGTTTCCTGTTTCTACTTTGTACTCATTTTTAGTTTTTGTCTTTCTTTTAAAATAAATTTCTAAATATTTTATATTGAGGATAATAACACTTTGTCACATGAATTTATAGGTTTTCACTAGCCTATTATTTGTCTTTTGAGCTTGTTCATGGTACTGAACTCTACAAATATTAATTTATTAATTTTTTTTTTTTACTTTGACAAGTGTAGCATTTCTTTTATGGCTCCTAGGTTTATCTTGCTTAAAAAGATCTCTCCTTACCAACACTATAAAATTTTGTAATTAAAAAACATTTCAGTTTATTTTTAGAACTATAGTCTGTCTAGAATCTATATTCGTTTAAGGCTTAAGAAAGGAATCCCAGGTGGATAGCCATTTTCGCCACAATCATTTTTTATATAAATAACTTATTTCTAACACGGTTGAAATGCCACTTTTCTCATATGTGTATATACTTGTATTTGTCTTTAGAGTTTCTATTCTGTTTGTCACTTCTTGTGTCAAGACTATACTGCTTTAATTATAATAGATTTCTAGAAAGTTTTAATGCTTGTAACATCAATTCTCATTAATTCTTATTGTCTCTTAGCAATTTTTCAATGTTTATGCTTCAATATGAATATCACATTCACTTTTTTCTGCCAAACACTGTTATAAATCAGTAATTTGGATTCTGATTGGCACTGTGTTAAAGTTGTAAATATGTGAAGAATTGGCATTTTTATTGGGTTTTTAACTTCAAGAACACGACCCTTTTCTCCTTTTATTTAATTTTAACATTAAGTCTTATTCTATATTCTTCAAGAAAATGTCATCATTTTCATCACATACATTCTTTACCTGTTCATTTATTACTATTAATAGTTCTATTTTGCTAAGAAATAATTAATTTTCTTTGTATTTTAAATTTATATAAACTATATATCTGCACATAATATTATCTTATTTTTTTGCTATCTTCCACAAATGTTATCCTTTCTGTTTTTCTCATTTCTAACATTGAAAAATTAAAAAATTTTCTCCTTTTAATCATGCTTATCGGGGATCATTGGTGTTTTCTTATTTTTTATTGATATATAATAGTTGTACATTTTTTTTATTTCTTATAGCATAACTATGTACATTAATGCAATCATGGGGTATAGTGTGCTGTTTTCATATACATTTTGAAATACTCTCGTCAAATTGGTTAACGTAACCTTCATGTCATTCTCTTAGAGTTGTACATATTTTAAGGCTACATGTGGTGTTTTAATATCTGTATATAGTCTGTAATGATCAAATCAGATTGGGATATGTATCACTTCAAATTTATTTTTTTCTTGGTGTTGTGATCTTCCCTTCTAGCTATTTTAAAATAGACAATAAAATATTGTTAACTATAATTTCCCTACTGTACTATCAATTACTAGATTGTATTACTTCTAACTGTGTTTTGTACCCATTATCCAACCTCTCATCATTCCCCCACCCTGAATCTTTCCTTCCTAGCCTTTCATACCCAACATTCTCCTCTTTACCTCCATGACATCCACCTTTTTACATCTCACATATTAATAAGATCATGTGGCATTTGTCTTTATGTGTCTGGTTTATTTCACTTAACATACTGACCTCCAGTTCCATCTAGATTCCTGCAAATGGCAGGATTTTATTCTTTTTATGGCTGAAAAATATTCTACTGTATATGTTAATAGACTTTTTGTTTTTTTATTAAATCATAGCTGTGTACCTTAATACAATCATGGGTTATAGTGTGCTGGTTTTATATACAATTTGAAATATTTTCACCAAGCTGATTAACATAGCCTTCATGGCATTTTCTTAGTTATTGTGTTGAGACATTTATATAGGCATTTAGGCTGATTCTTTATCTTGGTTATTCTGAATAATGCTACAATAAGCACAGAAGTGCAGATAACCTTTTGATAATCTAATTTCCTTTCTTTTGTATGTATACTCAGCAGTGGGATTACTGAATTTTATTTTCTATTTTTTGAGGAGTCTTCATACAGTTTTCCATAATGGCTGTATTACTTTAAATTTCATCTTTTCAAAGAATTTACTTTGGTTTATTTTTCCTTTCTTCAATTTATTTCTGTTTTCTCTTAATTTTGGCATTTACTTTTTTTTCTCTTAATTTTAACATTTACCTTTTTTTTTACTTTTTTTTCTGTTTCATTGGTTGTATATGTTATTTATTTTGCTTTGTAAAATCTAATAAAATCATTTAGAGTACATTTTCCTTTGAGTAAATTTGTAACTATAATCCCATAGTTATTTTAATATAAAAAATGCCCTTTTTACTTATGTTTAATTTGTAACTTCAGGTATGATTTCCTTTTGATCCAGAGTTTATTCAGAATACTATTACTTCAAGTGTTTCAGATGAGAATTCTAGTAAGAATCTGAACTTTTTATTTGATGATTAAACTGTTTTTCTATTTTGAAGTTTATAAAATTATTTACTCTGTTCTGAATTACAGAAATTTCACTAGTCAACATCCAGGCATATGTCTATGTATCTTAATTTTGACTGGGACTTAGAAAGGTCTTTCATTCTTTCAAAATTTCTTTCACTTAGCCAAATTTTCTGTTACTTCTTTACATTTGATATTTTTCCTCCTTCTGCAACTTTTTATTACATAAATATACATTTTCTGTTCTAATTATCTTTCGACTCATCATTTGTTTCCCTAATGTATCTTTTTTTTCATTACAAAATATTTTTTCCATTTTATTTAATTATTCTCCAATAAATAGCCTCTTTGTAGCCTATGTTTTCAATTTTTTAGGGAGGGGGTTCTCTGATACACATTTTTGTAACTCATTTTATGTCCAAGTTTCTGATGAACTTGCTTAGTGAAATTCTAGAAGTGAAGTGCTGTGTCAAAGGAAATGAACTTTTTGTGTTTCAAGACTTCTGACACATCTTACCAAATTACTTTTCCAAAAAGGTTTTACTAATTTATACGTTCAAAAAGTATATTTTATAATAAAATCATATGTTTTACTTTTTCAGGCTTTGAAATCTCTGAAAACCAGAAGAGGCAGGCTGCATTGACTGTGAGAAAAGTCCCTAAACAGAAAGGTAAAGCTGCTTTTAGCTCTTTAGTCCTACTCACTCTCCATGTGAAGCTGGGGAGCCATAGGCTATGTGCTTCTATATACCTACACTTATTTCTCTTCTGAGGTATCACTTAGATCATTGGAGGAGTCCAGGTTCCCAGGTGTCCCTGTTGACAAGTAAAAAAATTGTCTTTAAGGCTTAACGCTAAGAAGGGAATAATATAGAGTAGTTGTGTCCAAAGATAGCTCATAAATATAGAAAGACAATATAACCCATTTCTCTTTACTTTTGCTAATAATTTAGAGACAGATGGACAATAGTAAATGTGTATAATTTATTTAAAAGTAATAAATATATTGAGAATGTGTGTTCAGCTTACTTCCACTGGTTTGGGAGTTCATGCTACATCAGGAATCCACAAATCAGAATACAGAACCTGAAAATGAACCAAGACAGAAGAAGCAGAAATTTCCTCACTTTCTCTAAATCATAAATCAAAGTACTTTAAAAATACCTTGAAAATCAATTTAAATCATAAATAAAGCATTTTTCCCTCTTTTTAAATAAACCAGAGCAGAACTAAAATGTTGAGCTGAATAAAGGGAAGGAATTACCTTCTACTTATTAGAGTACCTATCCAGTATCAACCACTCTTAAGTTCTTTCAATTCATCTTTATGGTAATCACGAGAAGGTGGGCACTATTAGCACTATTTCTCAGATGAGGAAACTAAGTCTTTGGGTAAAGTGACTCTGAACCTAAATCAGCTAACTTAGAGTCTACTACTTCCTCCTCTCCATCTCAGGGTCCTGCTGATGTTCCATTCTCAAAAGAAGGGGTCATTTTCTATCTTGCTTCAGTTACTGACAGTCCCAGTGGTGCACAATCTTGATGAGACCCTTACTTGCCCAGGTCTCATCTTTCTAGTTTTCAGTGAGCTCTCTGGTTCTGAATGAGTTACCATATAAAATGATTACATTCAAGTTGCTTTAATTCTAGCAGCCACATAATGCACCCTTAATTATTCTGACTACAAGGTCCATTTTATTGAGCATGCTTAGTGCCTATGAATATTTGATTTCCAGTGAAGCAGTACACTTAGCTGGGACCTTTTAATTAGACATGCCTTTAAAATGCTTATTACTTCTTGCTCTTAGGAGACCCTCATTGGCTCTTTCCTTCATCATTAAAATGTTATTCCTTTTAGATAGGGAATTAAAGCCAGGCACCCCCGACCTTTAGATTATTAAAATATGAGAAATGATAATGTAAGGTCCAAAAATAAGACCTACCCAAAAAAATAAGCCCTAGCAGGATTTCTATGCATTTGTTAAATATAAGCCCTACCTGGATAATAAGACCTAGTGATGGGTGTGGTCATGCAGTGCCCTGGCTTTAATTCCCTATCTAAAAGGGATACCATTTCAATGATGAAGGAAAGAGCCAATGAGGGTCTATGCAGATACGCTGCATAGCCATGCAATGCATTTTGGAATGGTGAGAAAACATCCCATGAAAATAAACCCTAGTGTGTCTCCTTGAGAAAAAAATAAACATAAGACAGTGTCTTATTTTCAGAGAAACATAGTAGTAACAGGAGATCTCTATAAGAGAATGTCCCTCTTATTCATAAAAATATTAGTGGAAAAGAGCCCTAGCCAGCTAAGAAGTCCTCAGGCTGTAAAACGGTCCTAGCAACCAGCCTCTGTATCTTGGAGTCTCTCACCTTCTGAGCTTCTCTCACTCTGATTTCCTCTACTTCTTCCACCATACTAGCTTCCATAGTAAAAAAGAAATTTTTAAACATAGCTCAGATTTCCACAAGAATATCTAAGATTGGCTTAACTTCACACTGAGAAATCTGCAAGCAAAGAAATGTTCACAAAGCAACTCAAAGTTAACTAGATGATATTCCTGCTAACTCATACCAAGCCTTTGGGTTAGGTTCTTTCCCCAGATATTCTCTCTAGGATAAACACTGGTTCACTTGAACAGCTTTCTTCCCTTAATAGCAACCCTACCATCTTCAAGGAAACTCATTTTGTTTCTGATCTCCCAGAGTTACTACAAATATCTTCTCTTATTTCTATTTTTGTTCTTTAATATTCTCCTTGTCTGGGGCTATAGTGAGTGATAGTTATATTTTTAGACTTATGGATGGTGCACATGTGGAAATGGTCATCAAACTCAGTAATTCAGTAGTTACAGCATGTACACAGAAAGATCAGGAAGGTGTTTTTGTTTGTTTGTTTGTTTGTTTTCAGATAACTAAAGCTAACTTCCTTAACCCTTCCTATGACCTATCCTTGGAAGTGACGAGGGGGGCATTATTAAGATTTCTCCAATGAGATGTCATTGGATAGGTCATTACTTAGTGTCCTCTTCCAGCATCATGGGGCATTATCAACTCAGTCTACTCTTCTCGGTGAGGGGGACCCTGGCTGAAAGAATAGCATAGAGAGGGCCAGATCTAGTTCCAAAATGGCCTTTTCACTTTACCTTTGTCTTTCACACAGCCTTGGGATTTTAATAACTGATACATAACTTCTTGAAAGCTAGATGCTAATTTCTCATCCGTCTATTATATTCAGCCTAAAAACATGGAGCTCTCCAGGACCACCACCACAAAACATGATGCTCCCAGGGACACCCAGGAACCTAGATTCCTCAACTGATCACAGTGCCGATCTCCAGAGGTTTATGGCCAGTATAAAATCAAATGAGTGCCCTAGAATAGCTAAAACAATCTTGAAAAAGAAGAGTAGTGAGAGTAATTGATCTATCCAGTTTCAACACTTATCATATAGCTACAGTGATGAAAATAGTATCCTTTGGGTAGAGGGGGGTAAACATATTAGATTAATGGAATAGAACCCAGAAATACATGCCTGATTCTTTTTATTGATATATAATAATTACACATATTTACTGGGTATATATGATATTTTGATACATGAATATAATATATAATGATCAAATCAGAGTAATTGAGATATCAATCACATCAAACATTTATCTTTTCTTTATGTTGGTAGTATTCCAAATCTTTTTAGCTATTTTAAAGTATAAGTAGGGTGGCACCTGTGGCTCAAAGGAGTAAGGCGCTGGCCCAATATGGCAGAGGTGGTGGGTTCAAACACAGCCCCTGCCAAAAACTTAAAAAAAAAAGTATACATAAATTATTGTTAACTATTGTCACCCTACTGTGCTATCAAATACAAGAACTTATTCTTTCTGTATTTTTATATCCATTAACCAACTTTTTATTATTCCCTCTGCCTTTATTATTCTCAGTCTCTGGTAACTATCATTATGCTCTCTACCTCCATGAGATCTACTTTTTTAATTTCCACATAAAAATAAGATCATATGATATTTGTCTTTATGTATCTGGCTTATTTCATATAACATGGTAGCCTCTAGTTCTATCCATGTTGCTGCAAATGACAAGATTTCTTTTTTCATTCTTTTTTTTTTTTTGAGACAGAGTCCTACTCTGTCATCCTGGGTAGAGTGTCATGATGTTATAGTTCATAGTAACCTCAAACTCTTGGTCTCAAGCTATTCTTTTGCCTCAGCCTCCCAAGTAGCTGGGGCTATAGGTGGCTGTCACATTGTGCAATTGTTTTTCCTATTTTTAGTAGATATAGGGTCTTACTCTTACTCAGGCTGGTCTCTAGCTCCTGAGCTCAAGAAGTCCACCTGCCTCAGCCTCCAAAGTGCTAGGATTACAGTTGTGAGCCACCATTCTCAGCTCAATTTTATTCTTTTTCATGGCTGAATAATATCCCATTATATATATATATATATACTATGTACTACATTATTTATCTATTTATTCACTAATGGATATCCATATCTTAGTTATTGTGAATAGTACTACAGTAAACATGGAAGTACATCTATCACTTTTATTTACTGATTTTATTTCTTTTGGATATATACCCAGCAGTGGAATTACTGGATCATATAGCAATTCAATTTTTAATTTTTTAAAGAACCTCCACACTGTTTCTGGTAGTACTTTCTACTAATTTCCATTTCAACCAACAGTGCACTAGCATTTCTGCATCCTTAATGGCAAACATTATTTTTTGTCGTTTTGATAAAAGCCTCACTGGGGTGAGGTAATACCTCATTGTTGCCTTGATTTATATTTCCCTGATAATTAATGACATTAAGCAATGACCTCTCGGTCATTTGTATGTCTTCTTTGAGAAATGTCTATTCAAATCATTTTTCTCATATTAATTGCATTATTCTTTTTTCTTGCTATTAATCTTTCATCAAACCAATATTCTGTAAATATTTTCTCCCATTCTACAGGTCTTCTCTTCACTCCATTGATTGTTTCCTTTGTTGTGCAGAATCTTTTGAGTTTTATGTAATCCCATTTGTCTATTTTTGCTTTCATTTCCTGTTCTTTTGAAGTCACCCTAACAAATAATTATCCAGTCCAATGTCCTGAAGCTTTCCCCCCAATATTTTCTCCTGGTGATTTTATAGTTTCAAATATTATACTTAAGTCTTTAAATCTACTGGCATTTTTATTTGATTTTTGTATATGATGAGAAATTAGGGGTCTAGTTTTATTCTTATGCATATGGATATCAAGTTTTTTCTGTGCCACTTATTGAAGAGACTGTCCTTTCCACAACATATGTTTTTGGTGTGTTTGTCAAAAACAAGTTGTCTATGAATGTGTGGATTCATTTCTTGGTTCTCTATTCTGTTCCATTGGTCTACATTTCTGTTTCCATTCCAATACCTCATTGTTTTGTTTATTATAGCTTTGTAATATATTTTGAAGTGTGATGCCTCCAGCTTTGCCCTTTTTTTCAAGATTCCTTTGGCTACTTGGGTTTTTAGTGGGTCCATAAGAATTTTAAGATTTTTTAATTTCTGTCAAAAATGTCATTGGAATTTTGGTACAGATTACATTGACTCTTCAAATTGCAAATAATCCCAATTGCTTTTTGATAAAGGTACAAAAAAATTCATTGGACGAAGAGTAGACTTTTCAACAAATAATGGTAAGGATTTCCATAGGCAAAAAGCAAAGATCCTAAACCCACACTCTATACAAAAATTAATTCAAAATTAATCATGGAGTTATAAAGCAACAGAACTATTAGGGAAAAGATAGTAAGAAATCTGCAGAATATAGGGCCAAGCATAAAAGTCTTTAGATTTGACATCAAAAGCTCAAACCACAAAATGAAAAATTGATGAATTGGACCTCATCAAAATTGAAAATTTTGCTCTGTGAAAGACTCTGTGAATAGGATGAAAAGACAGCCTATAGGATGGAGAAAATATCTGCAAACCACATAACTGACAAAATACTATTTTTAGCATATATTAAGAGTTCCCTAAACTCAACAATAATACTCCAATTATAAAATGAACAAAAGATGCAAACAGTTATTTTATGTAAGAGGATATATCAACATCATTAGTCATTAGAGAAATGCAAATTAAAACCACAATGAGATACCACTACAATACTCTGATCTCAAATAAAACTTTTTTTAAAAAAAGTGAAATTAGCACTGATGATGCCTTAAGATCATACTCTTTTCAGGGTAATGGGATTATGGAGAAGCTACAGAGTTGGAATTTCAGACACTGGCAAGCAGATAAGGAAGGTATTTGGGAATTGCAGGGACACCTTCCTTACATGTCTGAGTCATATGCTCTATATTTCATCCTATTCTGCTATTGTGCAGAGACATCATCATAACTCACTGCAACTTCAAACTCCTGGACTCAAGCCATCCTCCTGCTTCAGCTTCCCAAGTACCTGGAACTATAGGCATATGCCACCATGCCTAGCTAATTTTTCTATTTTAAGTAGAGATGGGGTCTTGTTCTTGCTCAGGCTGCTTTCCAACTCCTGAGCTCAAGAAATAATCCTTCCTCAGCCTCCCAGAGTGTTAATGAGTACAGGTGTGAACATCCATGCCCAGACAAAGTCAGAATTAAATTTTCAGTTTAGGCCCACACATTAATGGAACCCACCTACTGAAGTTAAGAAAATTGTTAATCTTAGTGTCATTGAAGCTATTCCCTTTGAAAGGTCACAAATATATTCTAAGTATTGTCCCACTTTTCATTAATCATATAAGTGATAAGTTATATGATTATATCACCATTAATCATATGGTGATAAGTTTGTTTTCTCCCTTAATTATCAGTGTCAATTTCCTATTAAATAAAAGTTCACCACTGTCAACCCAGGAGAGGACAGTAAATTACTTGTACCTTATGCTTTTAGAAAAGTATTCCCTTTTTTCCTTAGAGTTCTTCCTTGGAGTCAGTACTTCTTAGTTAGTCTCTTTTGACACTTCTAGGGTGGAGTTGGAGATGGAGAAAAACAAAGTCCTTTGGAGTTAAATGGAGTTTGTTGGGTTTGTGCAGGACCAAGACCCTACATAAAGGATTAACATCTCTTGGAAAGACCTCTGAAGTGAGAAGTCAAAGAGTGTGGGTTCCAGGCTTGCTTTTATGCTAACTTACTGTGACACTTCCCTCCAGGTCTCAAGCCCCTTATCTATAAAAGGGTTGATGGCAATACCCCAGATTGCTTAATGATACCTGACTAGATGTGGAAGTATGAGGGGTTGCAGTAATAGCCACACAACAGATTCCAAATCTGTTAGGAAGAGGAATTTTCCCCTTGGATGATTTGTAATACTAGTTCATACTCTGTAAACTAATCTGCTTCAAACTATATCTTCCCAGAGTGGTCACTGTGTCATTTGAGAAACCCTTTGTGATGTAACTTACACCCTTTGCTTTGATCTCCCATCTACTCTAGGTGTCAACTCTGCCCGCTCAGTTCCTCCTTCATACCCACCACCACAAGACCCGTTAAACCAGGGCCAGTACCTGGTCCCCGATGGCATCGCTCAGTCGCAGGTCTTTGAATTCACCGAACCCAAACGCAGCCAGTCACCGTTTTGGCAAAACTTCAGCAGGTTAACCCCTTTCAAAAAATAATACCTATAGGGAGGCAGATAATTTTAAAATAAAGTAAATAAAATTATATTTATAGATGGACCTTTTTTCGGAGAAGCACTGTTGAAATTTATACATATACATGGACATATACAAACACAAAGGCCATTGAGTACACATACATACACACAAACACACATGTGTATGCAGAGAGAGAGAGAGAAGAGACAGACACACATGAAGAAAGAGAGAGAGAGAGAAAGAGAAGGACCAAAAAATTTTCTGTTGTTTTGGGGAAGTGAAATCTGTAGTTGTTAGGAACTTCCAAACATGTGATCCCTTCTTATAAGTTTTCAGTTTTTACCCTGTCCCCTTCTCCTTTTCTTTCAGAAATTGACATTTCTATTTGTTCTTTTTTCTTGTTGAGATTATCTCTTTTCTTCCCCTGTGAGTGATTCATTGACTTTTCATTATTACCACTGATATGTTTGCATTGATTATTTCTTTCCTGATGATACATACTGATGCTAATAACTTCTGAATTTAATTTAATGTGATGGATTTGGGGGTGTTGGAATTTCTTTTTTCCCTCTTTCACATTTCACTGAGAAAAGGGAAGATCCCTTTCTCCTTTCCCTCAGCTAATCATCTGTAAATGTTCCTACACCCCTAAAGTTGCTCCTAATAGCCTTTGCCACACATCCTCTCTCCTCAGTTACAGTCTTTTGTGCCCTGTGATATAACTGCTAAGTATTCCTGTTGCTTTTGCATTGTTTTAGGCATTGTGGAGGAATCAAATAAAAACAAACAGAAGAAAGGGAGTATCAGAATAGAATGATGCTAGAGGAGACTTCTGTTCAGGGAACATTCTGCATTTGGGCTATTTCTTTTAGCACTAAGGGTTCCCATTTTGTAGCACTGCTGATTCACTGCAGTTTTGCATTCAGAAGTCAGTTTGAGACACTTATTCTCTTTTTCAAGCTGCTTTTGTTATAGGTCTCTTCCTAGACCTATTCCTCCCCTAGCCCAAAAGAAGATCTGACCTGGAAGCAAAGAGGTTGAGAATCTGCCTCCTGAAGGAGGGATTTATCTGCCCACCCCCGGTAAAAAATAGGTATAAGACATGGTTCCCTCACAGACAGTTCTGTCTCCTGGTCATCACAGGCCTCATTTGCAGATTTTTCAGGCAGCATTGATAGGAGTCTATGGAAGGGTTCAAGACAGAGCCCATCTGACCAAGATCATCAGCTGCCTTCAAGTTATTGACCTGGACAGAGTACAAAGTGAGAGTAACAAACAAACAGGAATTGACATGGAAAGAGACAACTTTGATCCAAGATATTTTACCTGTAATTTCTACCTCCCTAATTGTGTGACAATTCCTCCATTGTTAGTAGATTGCATGAACAATCTTTCTTCGCTCCTTCTTTCCCCTCTTCCTGTTTTTCTTCTTTCTCTCACCATCCTGGCACAGGAAGATTACTGGTCTTGGCATAATTAAAAACAGCTCTGGTACTTGAAGAAGGCCCTGTTTCCAACATCCTCTCATTCCAGAACATTTGAGGCAAGTAAGTGAGGGTCCAAGGGGTACTTTGCCTTCTGGAAAAAGGATATAAGGCAGAGATGCTACCCTCAGGCTCATTTTTAGCAGGCTTTCTCCTTGGGTAAAATGAACCCCTTCCACAAAAAGACAGGTGTCCTATGGGTGCAGGAATATCTGTTTCTCTTCTTCATATGGATCCTTGAATGGATGGACCTTTCACAGCAAGGTGAATGGGGTATAAAGGAGTGAGGATGATCTCAGCTTTGGTGAGCAAGCCTGTCTAGTGATGTATAAGGGAGAAGCTTCATCACAAAAGGACTTCACCTTACCAAGCAGCAACCACAGCTGTATGAGAACTACCTAGCCTGGGACTCTTCTCTGTGGAAATCAAATTATAAACTGCTTAAGCTTCCCTTCAATTACAGCCAAGTCAGACTTGTATAGTAAATAAAGTATGAGCCTGAGCTGAGTAGAAGGCTAGGACTTGAACTGGCCACCACTGCTCAGCATGTGACCTAGCTACTTAAGCTCCACCCAGCACACAGGCTAAAACATCCTCCCTGGAAAACAGAGTGTGTTTCAGTAGCTGTGCAGGCCTCCTTTAGAGTACTTTTTTCTATTTTGTGCTCCTCCTTACTGGGCTTGCCCTTGACATGCTTTTCTAGGGTTTGGCAGCACACCAGTAGGTGATGCTTAGACAAGTCCCTTGGTCTACAACATCTGTTAGATACGCTTTCTCATTTGCCCCTTCACTGGGGCCTGTGCCTAGGGCTCCAGAATGACCTCCACTTTTCTACCCAGCTCATTGACCTTACCAGATGCCAGTAATTTGTATAAAAAACAAGAAATCAGTTATCCATTGGTTAGAGTATCACCCTAGCCTATGGAAGCAAAGTATACCAGTGGCCAACAACCCCAAGGGGAGCCCAATTAATTACCTGGGCACAGTGCCCAAACCTGTTATGTCCTCAAAATAATACTGTCCCCAAGAACTCTGTAATTCTCCTATTTCTGCCTGGTCCATAGCTCTCCTTTCTTCAACTTAGTGAGGCCTCAATTTATTCTCCAAAGGCTTTGCTAGTATATTCTATGGGACCTGCTGTGGGAAAGTCCTAAAGTCAGAAATATAGTTCTTCTTTATCCCTTTCTCCCCCTCTCTCTATATGTATATGTCTAATGGATCTATAAGGACAGAAACAAGAGAGTTCTGATAGTTCTACTATGAAGCCAAATAGTGATATATTAGTGCTTTGGAGATGGGGTAGGCTGGGGGTGGATGGATGGGCATTTTGATTACCCCTGCTGCTCTGCATTTGCCAGTTTATTCTTTTGTTTCTTCTATCTGACTGTTTGACCTTGTCAAACAAATGTCAAAGTTGTGTGTTTAAAAAAAAGTTTAAGAAAAATATGTTGTAATGACACAAAGCCTTATGAAAATATTTATGGAATTCAATAAAAGAAGTAAAAAGATATCTTCAGGCATAGCTCTCTTGTCATTTGTGTGTGTGTGTATGTGTGTGTGTGAGTGTGTGTTTGCTGGTTGCAAACTAAAGGAAATTTGCTTGGTTTGGGGCAGCTTACCCCAACCCAGTGTTGACCTGCCAACCCTGCTCTTCCATTCCCAAGCATCCTATGGGACGTATGTGACCTTCCATGTGTTTTCTGGAAGAATGAAGCACAAAACCAAGTTCAATCTTATAACCAGGGACACTTCAAGTATCTTTATTATGGGATCGTCCATGTCACCTGACCCTTTGATGAGACTTGAAAACCCTGTCCTGACTTCACTCCTTTTACTTATAGCAGCAAGTCCGTACCTTCCCTGGCACTCATAGGAATTTAAAGCTGCCCATTCAACATAGCCAGAGGCCATATCACTTAGGAATGCCTGATTCCCATTTCCTTCCTAAAGCCTTTTGTCCTATCTCTTTAGAGGTAGATACTTCCCTTATGTCTGTCAGAATGGATGAAGTAACCTTATAGTTTCTTCCATCATGGTGTCATCTGCATGCTCCTTGCTTCCCTAGGCCTTCATGTGTTGCCTTATGTTACCTGTGAGAGACCCATACTGAGTCTGTTCTGGCATTGTTTCACCTGTCTTTCTCCATAGCAACTAAACACCGAACCCATTAAAGTGCTTATTTACTAAAATGGTCCAGAGAATTCTTCCAAGCTGCAGAGGTGGGAGTGTGTAGCTTGTGTTGGACCTCTGGGTTAGAGTGTGAGATTGAGCCCTGTCTATCTGGAACTTAGGAATGCTTCTCCCCACCAAGAATTTGAAGAAAATGAGAAACCCTCTTCTCCTTTGCTAACTTTTCCCTTTTCTCCATTTCTTGGCTTTCCTCATTTAATCCCTTCCTCTGTTATCATCTTTCCCCTTTTCCCTGGAGTCTACCATCTCTCCCCACCAAAATCAGCAGGGCTTAGTCCTTAGCAATCCTTTCTGACAACAATTGCAAGTCCACGTATCCCTGAGACTTGGGTTCAGTAATTCACTAGAAATACTCATAGAACTCACTGTTATGGTAACACTTAATTACAGCTAATGAATACAGATTAAAATCAGTCAAGGGAAAAAGCAAAAAGGGGAGAATCCAAGAAAGTACCAAAAGCAGAGGACAACTTTCGTCATCTTCTCCTCATGGAGTCAGGGCACTTTTACTTCCTCAGCATTGATATGTGACAGTATTCATGGAATGAATATTGCCAATCAGTGATACCCACCCAAGATTTTAGAGATTTTACTGGGGCTCCATCACTGAACCTATGGTTGATCTCAGTCTCCAGTGTCTTCCGGAGGTGACTGAACTGATATTGGGTAACCCAAATCCCCAGCTTAAGGCACGTTTGTTAGCATAGCAAAAAGCCTAACCTAAATCAGATTATTAGACTACTGGATGGGTCAAGGACCCCAGGCAAACAAAAATTTATTAGTCATGACATTCCTAGGGTTTCAAAGTTACCTTTCAGAAACAGAGGGAAAAGGTAAGACCTCTTTGGGAAAGGTTAAATTCTTTACTATACAAGTGGAAAAGGTAGGAGCTAGAGGATGGGAAAAGGAATAGAGAGTATTCCAAGAGGAATGAATAGGATAGCTAAAATCCTAGCACATTAGATCAGATGGAATAAAAAGACTGAATGACATGTGGCATTTGTATATTTATTAATCACAAATATTGATTGAACTTGAAGGCTAACACATCCAGACTCTGGGATATAGAGGTGAATGAATCAGATAACTGCTCCTACCTGCACAGTGCTTATGGTATGGTAAATCTCTTTCAAGTATTATATATACTCCTTTGTAAATGTATGTTCTTGGGATGGGGAAAAGGTTAGATCTTCTAAGCTCTGGTAGCAAACCAACCACAAGTACAAACAGCTTCAGCCAGATCCCTCCTAAGCATGTAGCCTCCTGGTCATGTCCTCTATCTCCTGTTCATTATTATCTAAGGCAGTACAGATTTATTCCATA
Organism: Galagoides demidoff; assembly: GCA_963574575.1. Classification (NCBI taxonomy): domain Eukaryota; kingdom Metazoa; phylum Chordata; class Mammalia; order Primates; family Galagidae; genus Galagoides; species Galagoides demidoff. The sequence goes on along the minus strand of CAUYQV010087662.1, from coordinate 13,440 downwards.
TCTATAGGCATATATAACACCACTCAAATACTTTTTATTATTTATAAATACTTGCTAGCATTTATGAAGCACTTATTCATATGCTAAGCTTCATGATAGGTTCTCACAGTTACCTAAAGAATTTAAACTTTTACAGGTGTTGGTGTACCATCCTTCCCCTTAACCATTTCTGTGCACATCAACTTGACTTCCATTATACAATGCCTTCATCTTTGTTGGAAGGCTGACCTCAGGCTTCTGCAAACCTCTTATTCCAGAGCCTAACATCCCAGAAGTGCTCAGGAATTACTGCCTTTTCTGCTCTGGGGGGTAGCTCTTAATGATTGATGGAATAATAAATATCTTGGCTCCTTTACCTCACAGTTGTGGTAATTCTGAAGTGTGTGGAGTTTGACTTTCCTGCAGGCTCTCTAGGGGTTAAGCTTCAGTTGCCCACTGCAGTAACTGTTTAATAACATACACCATATTTATTGCCTTCACTTTCCTGCATCATGTCCCTGCTTCTCCCATATCAGAGGGTGTGGTTCTGGGGAATATTCAGCTAAGATATATGTGCTTGCTATGTATTACATGAAGTGTTATACATGCTCTCCTCATTGAAACATTGGTGGTTTTGTCAGGAATTGTGTCTGGCAGCATAAAACATGAACCTTCAAATAAAGCATCCCCGTTCATGGATCAGATTCCATAAGGAACAAATATTTAGACAAAAAGGAAGAAAGAAATAGTAGTACTTCAAGCAGCAGCTTAAAGTGTGACATAACTCCAGAAGCTCTTTCTTGGTAACCCAGAAGTCCCATTAAGAAAGTGGTTGTACTGAAGCAGAGCCATCAGTAAAATGAGTTTCAAGTTGATGGATCATGACATGAGTTTACTTTAGCATGATCAGAATTTTAAAAGATGAAGACGATAGGATAGGATAGGATAGGATACAAGAGAGGAGGGGAGAGAAACAGAGGGGAGGTGGGGGGAGGAGAGTAGGGGAGTGGAGGGGAGGAGATGGAAGGAAAGGTAAAATAAGAGAATTAGAAGTAGAGCTGAAAATGGAATATTGTAGGTAGAAAAGGCATGTACTATTTTGAATATATCATATATATTTTTTACTGGGGTGCAATCTCAAAGGTACTTCTTACTGTTAACTCTCACAAAGAAAGTTGCATAAACACTAAGGTAGAGCCAGACTGCCTAGGTTCAAACTCCAGCTCTATTGTTAGTCAGCTATGTGATCTTATGGAAGTTAGATGACTACTCTCTCCAAGTTTCTCTCTCTGCATAATGAGGATGATAATGGTACTTATCTGTGACTGAGAAACTCTTAATTGCCTGTCTTATATTTATTTCTCCCTCCTTATTTGCAACTTGAACACCAATTTTGTTTAGGGCAACAATATGCATGGTTAAATACTCATTTTTCCAGCCTCTCTTGCAGCAAGAGTTAGCCAATACCTGACTAAGGAAATGTAAGGGGACGTTTGCTGTTGGGGAGCTGACTTCTGAGAAAGCTTTCGCTCCTTAATAAAAGGGGAGCTATATGGCTGGCACCAACACCTCTTTTTTTCTCCTCATATCTGGAACTTTGGCATTTACCTTGTGGCCCATGAAGTAACAAGCATGAAAATAATGTCTATGTACTAACTATGGTAACAGGGAAAGATGGTGCTATGCTATGGTTTGAATGTTCCCTCCAAAACTCATACTGAAACTTAATCCTTGATACTGAGAGATGAGGCCTTTTAAAAACTTATAGAATCATAAGGACTCTGCCCTCATAAATGGATGAATCCATTCATGGAATAAAATTAATGGGTTATCATCATGGTACTGGAATAGGTGGCTTTATAGGAAGAGCAAGAAAGACCTGAGATAGCACATTAGCATGCTCAGTCCCCTCACTATGTCATACCCTCTGCTGCTTCATGCATCTATAGAGAGTCCCCACCAGCAAAAAGTTACTGAATAGATGAGGCCCCTTGATACTTAACATCCCAGCCTTCAGAACCGTAGGAATAAATAAGAGTAAATTCCTTTTATTTATAAATTAATCAATTTTAGTTACTCTGTTATAAGGAACAGAAAATAGACTAAGACAGTTGGGAAGGGACTAGATTCCTGGTGGCATCAGCAAACTACAGAAATAATGTCATCATGAATAGACATTTTTCAAAAGAGGACATGCGAATGACCAACAAGCATATGAAAAAATGTTCAGTTACACTAATCATCAGAGAAATGCATATTAAAACCAAAATGATAAATCATTGTACTCAAGTCAGTATGGTTATTATTAAAAAGTCAAACAATAACATGTTTGTGAGGATGCTAAAAAAGGAGGAAAGTTTATACACTGCTGGTGGGAGTGTAAAATTGTACAACCTCTATGTAAAACAGTATGCAAATTTCTCTAAGAACTAAAAATAGGACTATCATTTGATCCAATGCTGTGTATCTACACAAAATAAAATAAATGATATCAAAAAATAATCTGCACTTGTATATTTATCACAGAACTATTCATGATAGCAAAGATATGGAATCAAAATAAGTGTCCAACAATGGATAAATGAATAAAGAAAATATGGTATATATCCACAATGGAATACTATTCAACTATAAATAGTAAAATCATGTCTTTTGCAGCAACATAGATGGAACTGGGAGACATTATCTTAAGTGAAGCTATTTAGAAAGCAAATAATATATGTGAATGTTTTAATATAATAGCTTTATACACTAGAGTTATTATACTTAGGGGAATAGAAAGATGAGTGTTTTTTTGTTTCTTTTTAATATGGAGTTATCTGTGGTGTAATGGGTGTTGTAAACTGCTTTCCCCCCTATTAACTAAGTGATGAAAAGTCTACTCCTCTTTGTGTCAACTGTGCTCTTCAATGATGTATGGATAATATCCATCCATTCTCAGAATTGAGAATATTATTCACTAACTCTATGAATAGCAGTTTCAGTTATTTAATGATAAATAAAAAGAAATCAGCTTTTCCCAACAAACAAAACAAACAAAAAATTCAGCAACCAATTAAACTCTCTGGTTTATTACTACATGAAAAAAAAAAAAGGAACTCCAGGGGCAGCGCCTGTGGCTCAAAGGAATAGGGTGCTAGTCCCATATGCTGGAGGTGGCAGGTTTAAACCTAGCCCTGGCCAAAAACTGCAAAAAAAAAAAAAAAAAAAAAAGGAACTCCAATTTGAGTAACCTACAATTAGAGGGGCAAAAAGAACTCTAACCTTCATAGGGATCATTATGATGATAAAATAAGTTAATACATGTTAAGCACCAGCAAAAGTGGTAGCTCAATAAAATGACACTTATTATTGTTGTTACATTAAATCACTGTGAGGTTTAGAGAAGGGAAGGTGCTTTTTCCAAGATCATAGTTCCCTCTGCTCTGAACTAAAAGGGAGCAACTCAAAAGCTGCTAAAGCCCTGTCCAGCTCTCTGAGCCCTGAAAGGAGATGCAGAATGACAAACTAAAGTCCCAGAGAAATCCTGAAATTTTTAATGTGTCCTTTTGGGGCTCATCATATCCTGCTTGTTGACTGAAGCCAGAAGTTGAGCATAGTAGAGAAAGAGGGTCTTTCCTGGCCTCCTCTGTGTTCTGAAGAATGAAAGGAGTCCCATCTCTCCTGGTACTCGACTGGACATCATAATTTCTCAGAAAGAGATTTGAGGCCATTCCCCTCACTTGGTAGGTTGTAAGTGTTTATATAATAGAAGCCCTAAATATTTTATAGATAAATAGACATTTCTCTAAATGAAAGCCCTAATAGAAAGAGCTCATGTTTGTCAACACTAGAAATCCCTTCTTCATCTTTCCCACTCTCATCCTTGTACCTACGTACACAGAAGATACAGGCCCAGCAGAGAGCCTGGGAGAAGTCACTTCTTCATCTACTCTAGGCCTATTCATGGTCTATGATTAATCCAGTGGTCAGAGGGAAACACGCAAGATCCTATATGTGGACTATTATCTAAAAAATAAGAAGGAACTTAAGTTTTCTCAGTAATTTAATATTGTTTGTCAGTTGTGAATGACCAGAGTTTCTTAAAAATATGCATATATTGGGAAGGTGTGCTCAAAAATGTTTTACTGATGAAAGGTACAATCCAAAAACTTAAGAAATCACCAGTGTATATATTTTTTAAAAAGTTACTGAGAAGTTACTATACATAAAAGCCCTATAAGTGCTTTACATTAAATTAATTGTACAACAGCTCTAATAGGAAAATGCCTTTATCATAACCAAATATATATATATATATAAACTAATGCACATATTGTGTAAATAAATTGCCCAAGATCATACAGATAGTGAGTTGCAGAACTTGGACTCAAGCCTAAGTCACCTGACTGTAGAGTTTGAGCTTTTAACCACTTGGTTAAACTAAAAAGACTAGTCTGTGAAAGCCAAAATCCAAACTTCTGGTATAAATTGGACATGTTTATTTGAAATAATCATTTTTTAAGCAAGGCTTGCTTTTTTTCTACCTAGGCATCTTCTCTTCCTAAGACACTGGAGCCAGAATGCCTGAGACAAAATCTCAAATCCATCATCCATTTCTTAGCTATGGGGTCATAGGCAGATAGCATCCCCTCTCTGAGCCTTAGTTTCATCATATGTTAGAATGAAACTACTACAGGTATTATTCTATAGTAGTTTATAACCAGTTCACATAATTGCTGTAGGAGGTAAATCAGTTTACAGTAAACCATGAAAGGCATTCATACTTTTTTTAAATTTTGGCAAGAAGCTTGTTTTGCATGGATATTTATTTTGATTTAAATAAATTTGGGAATATACAAGTGTTTTTTTGTTACATGACTGAGAAACAGAGAAGCCTACACTTTTAATGTACCAGTCAACTGAATAGTGAACATTGTACTCATAAGGTAATTTTTCATCCTGAATCCCTTTTAGTTCTTTGAGCAATCTCCAGATAAGATATTGTATTAAAATTTTTAATTTATTGGAAATAAATAAATTCAAATCTATGTAAGTTTTCTATTTCTATTTGGATCAATTTTGGTAAATATTTTCCTGGGCAAGTGTTTAGTTTCACGGGGTTTTTTTGTTTGTTTGTTGTTGTTGTTGTTAAAAAAAAAAACAAGGAAGAATTTATTCACAATCATTGAAACAGGAAAGAAAAAAATAAGTCATCCATATTGTAAAGGAAGAAATATGACATCTTATGTTCATGTCCTAAAAGACTCAATATTGTTAAGATGTTAAGATGTTAATACAACCAAAACTGATCCACATTTTTTTTTATTTTAACCATTTTTAAATTTAATTTTCAAATAAAATCATAACTATATACACTTGTGGGGTACAATGTGATGATTTGATATACAATGTAGAATGCTTAAATCAAACTGATTAACATATCCATCACCTCACTTACTTAATTTTTGTGGTAAGACATTTAAAATTTACTCTTAGTTATTTTGAAATATACCCTTGCATTGTGCACATTAGGTGAAATCCTACCAAATGCCCTCGCTCCTACCACCAATCACCCTACCCAGTTCTGCTCCCCTATGCAGCAACCTACATATTATAATAGCTACGAACATCTATTTGAGGCACAAATGCCCCCAAAGCCTTCAAAAATCAGAATTAGGACCTAAGAGGAAAGCATACCAGTGTCCTGTTGTCTTGCTGAGGAAAGAGTTGTTTATGGATGGGCTAGGAAAATCACTGTCATCTGGGAGATGGTTAAAAATACAGAATCTCAGGCCTCATCTCAGACCCACTGACAGAGAACGTGCATTTTCAAAAGATTTTAGAATGATTCATGTACACATTAAAGTTGAGCACTGCTCTAGCTAATTTTAGGCCCTCTCAACTAGTGCAGAAGTAGAGAAACAATGGCTTGTATCAAATGTGAAATTCTCTGTTTTCTTCTTGCACACCCTGAAGATGAGTTCACCTACTACACCCATTTTATGGACCCCTACAGCTATCATTTATTCCTACGGTTCTCAACACTGGCTACCTATAAGAATCATCTGGTATGCTTTTGAAAAATGATAATGTTTGATCCAGCAATCCCACTGCTGAGTATCTGCCTGAAGCACATGAAACCATTTTATCAAAAAGACACCTGCACTCAAATGTTTACTGCAGGACAATTCACAATTACAAAGATGTGAAATCAATCTAAGTGCCCTTCAATTCTCAAGTGGTAACAAAAATGTGGTATATACTATATATACCATGGAGAACTAGTCAACCTAAAAAGGATGAAACAATGTCATCTACAGCAACATGGAGGAACTGGAGACAACTATCCTAAGTGAAGTATCTCAGGAATGGAAAACCAAACACTATATGATCTCACTAATAAGTAGGAGCTAATAGATGAATACAATGTGGTATAAAGGACATGAGAAACCAAGAAGAGAGGGAGTGGGGGAGGGGGCATCTGGGCCAAAAACTGAACCTGTTGGTACCATGAATGCTGTTCTAGTGATGGGCACACTAAAGGCTCTGACATAAGCTGGGGGTAGTTATACTGATCTCAAACAAAGATGACATCAAAACAAGGAGAATTACTACAAATGATTAGGGTCATTTAATGATGGTAAAAAAAAGTAAATTCATCAAGAAGATGAAGAAAATCTACCTTGATAGTATCCCTCACATTCACCTCTCTGCTGCTTCTTCCACACCCTTTGCTCAGTTCCATTCTCCTGGTGACATCAGGGTGACATCTCCCCTCTATTCAAATCTATCCCAGAGTCAAGTTAGAAAATAAATAAAGTCACTCCTGTAATGGAAAACCTTTGATGGTTCCTGATCACTAGCTAGATAAAGTGAGAATCTCTTCTTTAGCTGGTTATAGGTGTCTTGGAGGCTTACCTAGCCCATCTGTCCAGCCTCTTTACTCACAGAACATCACTCATACTGGACCCTACTCACAGAAATTCCTCCATGTTCCTAAACAAGCAATGCCTGTCTGTGTTCCTGGGCACCATTCTCCTCCACTGACAGCAGTACCAGACAGGTCTGATCACTCAGTCTACACGAGAACCTGTCTGCCTGCCTGCCATAGACCACAGTCACTTAAGCTCTGTCTGTTTTCAGTGCCAGCCAAACAGAAGGGGGACCTTAATAATGGCTGCCAATAATGACTTGTGAAACCCTTTAAGCACAGCTCCACACATTTTTACAGACTTCTTAAACTGTATTGCCTGGCATGGACAGATGGTTGAATAGACAAATGTGGTCTAGCCATACAATGGTGTGCTGTTTGGCCTTAAAAGGAAGGAAGTTCTGACCTATGCTGCAAAGTGCACAAAACTTGAAGACATTATGCTAAGTGAAAAGCCAGTTGCAAAAGGACAAATACTATATGACTCCACTTTCATGAGGCCTCTAGAGTTGTCAAATTCATAGAGACAAAATGTAGAATGGTAAGTGCCAGGGGCAGAGGGAGGCAGAAATGGGGAGCTGTTTAATGTGTGCAGTTTCAGTTTTGCAAGATAAAAAAATGTTCTGAAAATTGGTTGCACCCTGTAAATATACTTAGCACTACTGACTTGTACACTTAAAAATGGTTAAGATGGTCAATTTTGGCTTGGGGGCCTGTGGCTCAAGTGGCTAAGGCACCAGCCACATACACCTAAGTTGGCGGGTTCGAATCCAGCCCGGGCCTGCCAAACAACAATGACGGCTACAACCAAAAAGTAGCTGGGCATTGTGGTGGGCACCTGTTGTCCCAGCTACTTGGGAGGCTGAGGCAGGAGACTCGCTTGAGCCCAGGAGTTGGAGGTTGCTGTGAGCTGTAATGCCACGGCACTCTACCCAGGGGGACAGCTTGAGGCTCTGTCTCCAAAAAAAAAAAAAAGATGTCAATTTTATGTTGTGTATATTTTTATTTTGCCACAATTGAAAAATTTTTTAAAGGAAAAGAATATATTGCTAACATATACATCACACATGCACTTGTACTAGAAGCTTAAGTTCTCCTTGGAATGTTTTCTACCTGTGACGCTTCCTTTAAGTAAGGAGGATGTGGAGTTTAGCACATGGGCTCTCATTACAGACCCCATGAAATGTCAACAGAATGATCATGGGAAGGCAGGCTGACAAAGGTCACAACTTCAACCTTTCAGATCCTTGTCCATAACTCTTTGAGTGCTCCAAGGATCTGTAACAAAGAATCTGTGTTTCTGTGTTCTAACATCCAGAAGTTAATAGACTGAAAAATTTTCCTTGGTTGGCTTTTTAAAATCATCTTGTATTCGCTTTCTCTCTTTGTTGTGTCTTTTAAATATACTCAATTAAGAATTTTCCTTTCTAAAAAAAAAAAAAAAGAAAAAGAAAAGTGACAATGCCAAGTTTCTATTCTGAGTGTGGCTCTACCTGAACTTCACAATCCATTTTCATGTGAGTACATCTTATATGCAGAACTCAAGTCACTCCTAGAACCGTGGCTTACAAGGGGGTCTGCAATATAAGAAGGAATAGTAGATAAAACTTGGCATGGATATTAAGCACCAATCCTCCATAGCCATCACAAATAACAACAAAGAATAAGTCAAATGTCAATATTGGCCCAACAAAGAAGAATTCACTACACAAAGCATTAAATCCTTGGGAATTATGTTTCCAAATGGTACAAACCATTGAGGAGAAATAATGGTCATGAAGCTTAAGTATTGAACAACAAAGTACTGAAGTATTTAAGGCAAAATTTGTTTTAAAAACACTCTAAAAGCAAGTTGACAAAGCCAAAATTATAGTAGAAATGTTAACACATTACTAACATAATTTCACAGAATAATTAGAAAGCATGAATAAGGAAATATGTTATTTGAATTGTGTGATTAGAAAGCTTGATTAGATAGGGATATAAGTTTCAAAACCCATAGCTATAGATATACAAAAATGTAGATACTTTGAAACTATATTTTTAAAATATGCATGGAACACTTGGAAAATTTGATCCTATATATTGAGCCATGAATTAAATTTTCAATACATTTGAAAAAGTAGAGATCTCACACAAACCACATTTATAATCACAATGCAATATAACTAGAAAAGATCAACAAAAGGAAGGGAACGAAGGGGAAAACCACTTAAAGTGATGAAGAAAAGTTTCTGTATAACTCTTGCTGTACTCAAAAATGAAATTACAAACTATGTAATACTTTACAACATTTCAAAGCATAAGAAGTATAAAAAATGAACAAAAATATAAAAAAAATACTCTTGAGTGCTTTTGTTTAAAAATAAGAAGGATTGAAACCAACAGAATTAAGCACACAATACTAGAAGCTATAATGGAAATATTAAACTAAACCCAGGAAAAGTAAGAAGAAAAGAATTTTGAAGCACTAATTTATAAATTAAAAACAAAACAGTAAACCTAAGAAAACAAAGAAATATTTTTTGAAGTACTAAAGAAATAAGAACAAAACACATAGTATGTTTAAGCATGAAGAATAAAAGATGGAAAACTAACTCACGATGCTGGGAATAAAACATAAAATATAAAACACTATAAATTTATACCATTAAATCTGCAAATTTGTGCAAAATAGATGATTTTTAAGGAAAATGTAAATTGCTAGAATTTACTCATGCATAGACAGAAAATATGACTACCCAGGACTGACTGAACAAATCAGTTGACTGGCACAGCTGGGATGGGGATGGAAGCCCTCCTGGAATTGGGGCATGAGAAGGACCAGCCCTATCCACCTATGACAGGACATTGGCATAGCAGCAATCACATGAGCATTTTGCCAGAGGCCTCAGAACTACCCTGTCTACTAGTCATGGCTTACTATTGTGGGTCCTGAGCACAAGCTTGCTTAGTCCAACTCCATTTGGTTTGACTCTCTCCACCTTCAGACAGGGTGCAAGACCCAGTTCCCTAGGTGTTCCACAGTTGAATCCAACATCTGGGACCCTTAGCACTTCCCTGAGATTCAGGATTTGGCTGATATAATCACAGATGTCTAGCAGCGCTTATTGATCTGGAAGCCAGCATGCAGACCTCATTGCAACCAACACGAGAGTGCAGCATGTGGGAACTAGAAAAGCATCTCAAAGAACAAGTTCTAAAATCAGGAAGAGAAAAGTATCTAGGTACCTACAAAGGAAACTCCATCAAACTAATAGCAGACTTCTCGACAGAATTCTTACAGGCCAGAACACAATGAGATGACATATTCAAAATACTTAAATAAAAAAAGAACTTGCAGCTGAGCATTTTGAAACAAAAAATTCATAACTAAGACTTGAAAATCACAAGAAACAAGCCCCCCAAATAGACAAAAGTGTACTAAAAACTTTCTCTGAAGTAATAGAAATAATCAACAGAATGAATAGAAAACCCACAGAATGGGAGAAAATATTTATGAACTATGCATTTGAAAGAGGACTTATATCCAGAATATAAGAGTAATGTAAGAAAACCGCAACAACCCCCACAAATAATCCCATTAAAAAATGGACAAGGGCCATGAATAAACATTTCTGAAAAGAAGGCAAATGAATGGCTAACATATACATAAAAAACATTCTCCACATCATTAATTACGAGAGCAATGAAAAATAAAATTACAATGAGATAGCATCTTACTCAATTCAGAATAAGTTGGTGAGAATGCAAAGTATAGTGAATGCTATACATATTAGTACAAACTCTTGGGAAAAGTGTATGAATATTTCTCAAAGAACTATAAATGGAACTATCATTTGATCCATCAATCCCACTAGTGGATGTCTACCCAAAAGAAAAGAAATAAATATCAAAAAGTTACCTGCACTCATGTGTTTATTTGCATCACTATTCACAATAACAAAGGTGTAGGATCAACCTAAGTGTTCATGAAAACATGATTCAATAAAGAAAATGTGGTGCAAATTACATACACCATATAAAAAAGTAAATGTGGTATTTATATGCAATGAAATACTATTTAGCCATAAAAAGAATAAAATCGTCTCTTTTGCAGCAGTATAGATGGAACTGGAGGTCATTATCTTATGTGAAATGAGCCAGATACATAAAGACAAATATCACATGTTCTCACTCATAAGTAGGTGTGATAAAAGTCATATTACATGGACATAGAGAGTGGAATGATGATGGATAATTGGAGGGGTGAAGGGGTTATAATGGGGGATGGATGATGAGAAATTACTTAATGGTTACAATGCATGTTATTGCAGTGATGGATACACTAAAAGCCCTGATATGATGTCAACACTATGCCACCTATGCATGTAACAAAATTGTATTTGTAACCCATATATTTATATAATTTTTAAAAAAGAATTCTACATCTAGCAAAACTTTCCATTAAAAATGAGAAAGAGGCTCAGTGCCTGTGGCTCAAGTGGCTAAAGTGTCAGCCACATACACCTGAGCTGGTGGGTTCAAATCCAGCCTGGGCCCACCAAACAACAAGGATGGCTACAACCAAAAAAACAGCCAGGCATCATGGTGGGCACTTGTAGACCCAGCTACTTGGGAGGCAGAGGCAGGACAATCACTTGAACACAGGAGTTGGAGGTTGCTGTGAGCTGTGATGCCACAGCACTCTACCTAGGGTGACGGCTGGAGGCTCTGTCACAAAAAAAAAAAAAAAAGAGAGAAAGAAATTAAGACAGTCTCAAATAAACAAAGCTGAGGGAATTTATTACTACTAGACTTGCCCTATAAGCAATGCTAAAGGATATCCTGCACTTTGAAATGAAAATAGAGGGGAAGTTCAAGCCATATGAAAATATAAAATCAAGATAAATACATGGGAAAATAAAGATACCTAAACAAATATAAAGTCCAGTATTATTTTAATTTTGGCTTGTAACTTCACTTTTTATTATTTACAGCATTTAAAAGAGAAAACCATGAAATAATTATAAATATATGTTAATGAGTACATAATATAGTAATATATAATTTGTGACATCAGTACCATAAAATTGGGAGTGAAGCTATAAAAGTTATTGTAAAATAGTTACAACTTTAAGATTATACTTGTAATCCTCATGTTAACTACCAAATAAACATCTGTAAAATACACAAAAAAGGAAATAAGAAGGGGATTAAAACATGTCACCGTAAAATATCAGCTAAATCCAAAGGAAGGCAGTAATGTAGGAAATAAGGGGCAAAAAGGTATAAACATACAGAAAAGGAAATGAAAAAGTGACAGTATGAAGTTCTTCCCTATCAGCAACTACTTTAAAGGTAAAATAGATTAAACTCCATACCAAAAGACAAAGATTGAAAGAATTTTTTTTTGTCTAATAATATCTTTATTTCTCCAGAGTAACACATAGATCATGTATACATTAATGCATTTATGGGGTACAACATGATGGATGTTTTTTTTAAAGGATGCAACTATGTGCACTCTACACAAGATTTGCTTGAGATTTAAGCACTGCATAGGTTGAATGTGCAAGGGTAGAAAAAAATATTTTATGAAAATAATAATCAAGAGATATTAGGAGTAGCTACACTAATATCAGACAAAAGACTTTAAGTCAAAAATTGTTTAAGAAACAAATTAATATATTAGGTTATCATAAAAGGGTCAAATAAAGACTATGCTATAATTATGGACATATAAAACATATGCCCCAATATCATAGCACCTAAATATATATAAAGCAAATATTGATAGATATGCAGGGGAAAATAGTTTGACAGTAATAGTAGGAGATGGCAATTTCCCCCCAATTTCAATAATAAATATAACAACTACAGAGAAATTCAGTAGAAGATCAGTATGTAATATAGGACTTGAACCACACTATAGAACAATTGGACTCAACAAACATATAAAGAACATTCCATGCAAAAATAGCAGAATGCAGTGCACATAGATACTTTCTAGGATAGGTCATTTGTAAGACTATAAAGTAAACCATAATACATTTATAAACATTGAAGTCAAAGAAATTATCTCTTGTAATCACAATGGAATCAGAGTTTATGTCAATATCAGAAAGAAAACTTACGAACAGAATCCAGCAACACATCAAAAAAATTATTCACCACGACCAAGTAGGTTTTATTCCAGGATTTCAAGGATGGTTCAACATAGTAAATCTATAAATGCAATTCATCACATAAACAAGTCAAAAAACAAAGACCACATGATTCTCTCAATCGATGCAGAACAAGATTTTGATAATATCCAGCATCCCTTCATGATCAGAACACTGAAGAAAATTGGTATAGAGGGGACATTTCTTAAGCTGATAGAGACCATCTACAACAAACCCACAGCCAATATTGTAATCAATGAAGTTAAATTAAAAGCATTCCCACTCAGATCAGGAACCAGGCAAGGTTGCCCATTGTCCCCACTGCTATTTAACATTGTAATGGAAGTTCTAGCTACTGCAATTCGGGAAGAAAAGGCAATTAAGGGCATCCATATAGGAACA